>JASANE010021717.1:0-12829 GCA_030248225.1 Trileptium ribeirensis
CAGCTTAAGACATCCAGCCTCGATAGAATATGCAAAAAGCTAATTCGTAGAATTTCAGTCGTGAATTTAGCATCATTCTCAGCCTCTGTGAAATTTTCGACAAGACGCAAAAGCCTAATTCGTGTACAATTTCCAGTTGTGAGGTTGTGGAGTTAGTTTAATAGTATTTATTTTTGTAAGCAATGTCTTGTGCCGTTCGCGAAATAGCGCCATCTCACAAATCTGAGAGCGTCAGCTCACTCGCTCAGTGTTAATTTCTGGATGGTTACCTGTTCACCAAGAAGATAAGTGTGTGACCCTTAGATAAGCTGTGACTGCAAAATAAATAAATCGAAAAACCTCCAACCCACTATTCCCGTAACCGAAACAGGAACAAAGAACTCTGCGAGAGGCTTTGTGTTAAGTGAGTTTGTCGTTCAATGCTTAAATTAAATTGTAATTTTTTGTTCGTTTTGCATATTCCCTTAAATAATCAAACTGATAACCGTATATAGCTCAAGTGGCTCACGTATGCCGCTTTTACGCGTATACAACTTCGGTTGAGTTCGCCAAATTTTACACGCACACGAAATCGGCAACAAATGGTTTAATCAACAAAATTCAGCTTATTCCTTGACCCAACACGCATTAAGCAACATTATTTTTCTCATCATTTTCAGGAGGATAAGTTCAGTGATAACTAGACTTTGGATAAACTTCTCGCTTCGAGTTAGCTGTGAGAAACGAAAATGACATTTTCCCTGTAACAGTCGGATAACGTCAATTTAAATGTTTCCGGTGGATTATCCTGCTGCCCGCTTTGCCTACGAGAATCCTGTCCCGCCCCATTGCACCATTGCTTGCTGCGTTCTGAATAATCTGATTTTTTTTGTACGGAGGCGTCTTGTTCCACGTTTTCTACAAGTTTACCGATTATCACGGACGTCTGCATAATTTATCAAACTTTTAGTTTGTGGGCTACAGGAAGAAAACTATAGTCCTCACATGTACACCGTCACAATGCGAATATCACCTGGGATGTTTTCAACATAAATATTTGTGAAATATACTGTTTTATAATATAATTTCGCGGAAATAGCATCCTGTGGGACATCATTCCATTCAAACAACGATGATATTAAATATAAATACAATTGTTCATTTTTACTGCAACATACTGTAATTATATACCCACTGCCCACTTCAGATGGGTTAGCTATAATTGCTACTGGGTTCCATAAAACGTGGCAACCGAATCAACTGGAACTTTTAAAAAAAACTGTAAATTTATACTTTTTGTATCGTGATGTGTCGCAAGTGAAATTAAATATTGTAATAAAAATATAGTTTAGTGTACTAAATGTTAATAAGAAAGGCTTTTACATTTTTTATATTTATAATTAGTATGCCACTAAATATAAAAAATAGTTAGAATGCAAGTGGACCGAATATACTCAGTAGATATGATTGTTTCAAATGTAAAATCAAATTGTTAGTTAACGATTGTTGCCGAATAGCGGTGAATTTCAAATGCAGTCTTAAGCACTAGTTATGGTGCCCGGTTATCTGATGAATAAATACCCTACGCTCAAATGTCTGTGAAATTTGAAAGTTTTTTTGAATTTTGGACCACAAAATATTCTTTTAAAATTGAAAGAAATATTCCTTGGAAATCAATTTATAAATGCCAGAAATATGTACCCTCAAGATAATCTTTGAAATTTCAGAATGTTTCTTTGAATTTTAAACTGGTGGTGCATAATTCAAAAGAAATTTGTTTTAAAATTCCCAGAAAACTATTTTCAGTGTAGAGAGGAGATTACTAAGCCGAGATATTAAAGCCTTTGAAAGCACAAGTTGCTTATTTGAAATAAATACTTTAAATTTGAAATTTAATTGAAATAGGAAAATAGAATTTAAATTGAAATTTAAATTTGAAATTTATTTGAAATAAATAACTTTAATTCGTATTTTAGTATAATTCAATCTGAATCGGACTAATCTGTAGTAAGCCACCTCCGAAAAATATTATCCTATCTATTATCAATCTAGCAATTTGAGGATTCCAGATAATTCTATACGAAAACGTCAAAAATTACCGACGGAGCCGGTAAGTATGGTGAACTATTCACAGTACAAATGGATTAGACAATTTGAGAGTTCTCCATAAATATATACCATCGATGTGCATAGTACTCCGTGGAAAATTAAAAATTTTTTACAATTGTATGTATTGGGACATTCTCCTTTTTCCAAAAATTCAAAATATATTCTTCTAAAATCATAAAATTATTTTTCAAAAAAAACCACATATCTTTAAAATTTCAAAGATAATTTTTTGAAATTTCAAGAAATATTTTTTGAAATCCGCTGGTTTCAAAAATTAAGAAACTTTCTTTTTAAATTTCACAGAATGCATTTTTGAGTGCATATTCACGTTTAAATTTGCACTGTGTTGGAGCCGAATCCCCAGCCATCTTAGGACAAAATCAAATAAATTTATTCAGTAATAGCGCTATAAAACTACTTTCATGATCTGCCTCATCGCATCCGTCATTTGTATTGTAGCCGTTTCTAACCAAATATGCTCAGTTTTTAATTAATTAGGTTGTCGTAAAAGCAAACTTTTTAAGTACTTGTGTTGCACTATCGTTTGCACGTACCACACCTAAACTTACACTGCGAATATGTCCATCGACCGCCAGTTGGATTAAGCGCGGTGATTCTTGAAATACTTTGCTGATAAGCTTGAACCGCAGGTCGAATTGCCAGCTATCGAGCCACTGATCCGATCGTGGACACCGAGCCATTGAACAAATTCGCTGTGGAGCACGCTACAAATAAGAACGCAAATTTTCTATACGGTGACGCGATTATTATAAAAAACCTGAAACCGCGTAAATATGTTGGTCAAATTTGCATTCTTCTCCTCTTGTAGCGTGCTCCACAGCGAATTTGTTAAATGGCTCAGTTGTCCACAATCCGGATCCAATCGCCGGCGTTGTTCCGATAGCTTCAATTGCAAGCTTCGATTGCGACCTCGGTTTCAAGCTTATCGGCGAAGCTGTTGCAAATTGCGTTTTGGCACTTAATCCAACTGGCGGTCGATGGACAGTATTGCCGCAGTGTAAAGGTTAGATTAAGTTTAGTCTAGGTGTACATGCAAACGATAGTGCAACACAAGTCTTGAACTACTTTTACGACAACACTAATTAAGAGATTAAAAGGTTTGGAGTATTTGGTTAAAAACGGCTACCGACGAATGACAGATGCCAAATCGGAGAGCAGATAATTGAAACGTAGTTTTATAGCACTATTACTGAATAAATTTATTTCAATTTTGTCCTAAGATGGCTGGGATTTAGTTGCACTAGACACGGCTGAAATGCAAGTTTAAACGTGAATATGCACTCAAAATACATTCTGTAAAATTTAAAAGAAATTTCTTTGAATTTTGAACCACCAGATATTCTTTTAAAATTCAAAAAATATTTCTTGAAATTTCAAAAAATTATCTTTGAAATTTTAAAGATATGTAATTTTTTGAAAAATAATTTTATGAATTTCAAAGAATATATTTTGAATTTTGAAAGAATGTCCGGTGGTGCAATATTCAAAGAAATTTCTTTTAAATTTCACAGAAATCTATTTTCAGTGTGGATGGGTGGCATCGATGGATAGTCCATATATGCTATGGAGAGACTCTAGAATCCTCTAATCCATTTGTCCTGTGAATAGTTAGCCATGCTTACCGGCTGCGTCGGGGTGATTTTTAGCGTTTTCCTATAGAATTATTGTGGAATCTCAAATTGCTAGATTGAGTGATCAGATAATATTTCGGAGGTGGCTTACTACAGATTAGGTCCGATTCAGATTGGGAGTATACTAAAATACGAATTAAAGTATTTATTTCAAATAAATTTCAAATTTAAATTTCAATTTAAATTCTATTTCTATTTCAATTAAATTTCAAATTTAAAGTATTTATTTCAAATAGCAAGCAACTTGTGCTTTCAAAGGCTTTAATATCTCGGCTTAGTAATCTCCTCTCTACACTGAAAATAGGTTTCTGTGAAATTTAAAACAAATTTCTTTGAATTATGCACCACCAGATATTCTTTTAAAATTCAAAGAAACATTACTTGAAATTTCAAAGATTATCTTTTAAAGAATTACATATTTCTGGCATTTATAAGATAATTCTTTGAAATTTCAAGGAATATTTCTTTCAATTTTAAAAGAATATTTTGTGGTCCAAAATTCAAAAAAAAACTTCTTTCAAATTTCACAGAGTATTTTGAGCGTAGTCTTGTTCATCAGATAACCGGGCACCGTGACTTAGTGCTTAAGACTGCATTTGAAATTCACCGCTGCTTCGCAACAATCGTTAACTCATTTGATTTTACATTTGAAACGATGGTGTCTGAGTATATATTGAGTACCACTTGCATTCTAACTATTTTTTATATTTATAGACGGCATCTGAGTATAAATATAAAAAATGTAAAAGCCTTTCTTATTAACATTTCGTCTCAGCTAAAGTTTTGTATTTTATTCTATGAATTACAATATTTAATTTAGCTTGCGACATCGTGGCGATCGAGAATGGCACTGTAGAATTTACAGCGGATGCCGGCAGCACAAAAGTTCCAGTTGATTCGGTTGCCACGTTTTCGTGTGACCGAG
The DNA here is from genome assembly GCA_030248225.1 of Trileptium ribeirensis. NCBI lineage: Eukaryota > Metazoa > Nematoda > Enoplea > Enoplida > Thoracostomopsidae > Trileptium > Trileptium ribeirensis. The sequence goes on from JASANE010021717.1 coordinate 4,666, forward strand.
GGTACGTCCTCGATGGAACCCGGTCGCTGCAATGTATCCATACGACCCAGTCTGAATTCGGCAGGTGGAGCGATAACGTTCCAGTATGCTCCCGTAAGGATGAACAATTGTATTACTGTTGATCCGGTGCCATGGAAAATATTGTTTGAATGGAATGATGTCCCACAGGATGCTATTTTCCGCGAAATTGTGTCCTGTAAAACAGTATATATTTCCCGCGAAACTATGTTCTACGGAACAGAATTTCAGGTGAAATTGTGTTCGCATTGTGACATATTACCTACGTGTAAGGACTATAGTTTTACTTTTCTGCAAATAGTGTCACCCACAAAGCTGAACTAGAGTGAATTATTGCAGACGTCCGTGATAATTGGTAAACTTGTAAAAAACGTGAACAAGACGCCTGCCAATACAAAAATACAATTATTTCAAGCAAACGCACAAGCAATGCCGTATTCAAATGAGCGGGACACATTTTACCTCTCATTAGGCGAAGCGGGCAGCGGGTAAGTCCACGAAAATTGAAACGGTTTTAAATTGACATTATGTTATCCAACTGTTACAGGGAAAGGCGAACAGCCAAATAGGAATTTCCGTTTCTCACACTAACCGCTTCGAAGCGAGAAGATTTTATCCAAAGTCTGAGTATCACTGAACTTATCTGTACCTGAAATGATGGATAATTGTTGCTTATGGGAATGTTGGTCGAGCGATAGACTGAATTTTGTTGATTAAACCATTTGTTGCCCGAATTGGTTACGTATCGTGTAAAATTTGACAAACTCGAGCCGAAGCTCTATACGCGTAAAAGCAGCATACGTGAGCCACTGAGCTATCTAGGATTTGTAGTTTGATTATTTAAGGGAATATGCAAAACGAACGAATAACAACACACGTACAATTTAATTTAAGCATTGAACGACAAACTCACTTAACACAACCTCTCGCGGAGTTCTTTGTTCCTGTTTCGGTTACACAGGGAATAGTGGGTTGAAAGGTTTCAAACGGGATAAAAATCGGTATTTATTTCCCGGCTATGTATCACAGCTTACTATAAGGATTCACACACTTATCTTCTTGATAAACAGGTAACCGGAATACAAGTCCAGAAATTAACACTGACAATAGCAGTAACTGACGCTCCTTCAGATTTGTCGATGACACTATTTCGCGAAAACAAAGAAACTAAATTTTTCATCACTCCAGCAACGTCATTTGCTTACAAAAATGAACAACTCAATACTGGTATTGTCTGGGACGGGAGTGGAACTGCACTGTCTTCACGGAGGCTGGAATTGATGTTGAATTCACGACTGAAATTTATTGTACGAATTAGGCTTTTGCATATTATATCGAGGCTGGATGTCTTCACGGAGGCTGGAATTGATGTTGAATTCACGACTGAAATTTATTGTACGAATTAGGCTTTTGCATATTATATCGAGGCTGGATGTCTTCACGGAGGCTGGAATTGATGTTGAATTCACGACTGAAATTTATTGTACGAATTAGGCTTTTGCATATTATATCGAGGCTGGATGTCTTCACGGAGGCTGGAATTGATGTTGAATTCACGACTGAAATTTATTGTACGAATTAGGCTTTTGCATATTATATCGAGGCTGGATGTCTTCACGGAGGCTGGAATTGATGTTGAATTCACGACTGAAATTTATTGTACGAATTAGGCTTTTGCATATTATATCGAGGCTGGATGTCTTCACGGAGGCTGGAATTGATGTTGAATTCACGACTGAAATTTATTGTACGAATTAGGCTTTTGCATATTATATCGAGGCTGGATGTCTTCACGGAGGCTGGAATTGATGTTGAATTCACGACTGAAATTTATTGTACGAATTAGGCTTTTGCATATTATATCGAGGCTGGATGTCTTCACGGAGGCTGGAATTGATGTTGAATTCACGACTGAAATTTATTGTACGAATTAGGCTTTTGCATATTATATCGAGCACAAGATTACAATATCGTTATTGAAGTACATCCATATAATCTGAACTGAAAAGCGAAAAAAATCGGAAAGTTGTGTTCGTACATCACGATCCCGTGCGTATGCTAAATGCGTACGAATATCGATGACGACAAAATTCCGACCGACAATAATTTGCACAAATCAGTTTCGTGATTCTGACAAAAGAACATATACATGGTGCACGTGTAAGCTGCACCAAAGCCACTCACGAGTAAGACATGATCATTCTACGTATGAACAAAAGAACACGTCGTGACACGCAACTAATATGCTGACTTGGACCAAACAGAATTGAACAACATAGAAATCCGAAGATTGATGCTACGGACTATATAAACTCTTGATTTATAGGCAATTATAGTTCAGTTAGTTTTGTCGTCATGATTTGCGCGTTCACTGTTATTGTCGCCTGTTTTCAATAAACCATTGTTTGCTAACTGGTTTCGCTCTTAATTGGTTTTAGCTTTAGTTTACATACGTACCTAAAGCGATCTTAGGCATTAGTAGACATTGTTTAGTCAGCCTAAAAAGTGTTTGAAAACAAACAGCTCCAATAGAATTAAACAGGTCTAAATTTTGAATCTCGTTTGCAAGGCAGGTTTCACATAAAATCCAATCTCAATTATTAAAAAACGCGACTAACTCTGTCCCGAAAGCAGACCACGGTATCCAAATGTAGGCTTCTGTCAGGCCTCGCTGCGTTCAATAGTAATAAGACTTTTCTTAATAATGTGCAATGTGCTCATAGAACAGTATGATGTAGTTGATTGTATTCTGATCGGGCAAAATTCATACAATCCGGTCCACAAAACCTATCTTAAACTTTTTAAAACTCCTTTGTTAAAATAGAATGCTTTTAATAAAACTTTGACGATGACAGATATATTTTTATTACTTTGCAGAATGTGAAATTTTAAACATCACCAACGGAACAGTCAGCTATACGAGAACGCAGTTGGGCACATCGACAATGGCAACGATAGCTTGTGCGGAAGGCTTTAGCCTCGTCGGAAAAGCCCAGCTCATTTGTGAGGTTTCCGACTCAGATGGTTCAGGTCATTACTCCGCGCCGCCAGTTTGCAAAGGTTGGTTACCGGGAACGCTGTTGATTAATAAATATATATAATAATATGCAATTATTGATAAATGCATGGGCAGCGTGTATTAGATTCTGTAGTTTTGGATACAAATTTGTAAATTATACATTTTGCCATGTGATCGCTTCCGTGAGAACTTGGGGAGTAGTGCTGCCTAAAACGGCATTATTGGTGTGGTTTTGGTGCGTCGACAAAAATTCAGTCTGAATTCCCGTAGTCGGGCATCGGCTGCCTAAAACGGCATTATTGGTGTGGTTTTGGTGCGTCGACAAAAATTCAGTCTGAATTCCCGTAGTTGGGCATCGGCTGCCTAAAACGGCATTATTGGTGTGGTTTTGGTGCGTCGACAAAAATTCAGTCTGAATTCCCGTAGTCGGGCATCGGCTGCCTAAAACGGCATTATTGGTGTGGTTTTGGTGCGTCGACAAAAATTCAGTCTGAATTCCCGTAGTCGGGCATCGGCTGCCTAAAACGGCATTATTGGTGTGGTTTTGGTGCGTCGACAAAAATTCAGTCTGAATTCCCGTAGTCGGGCATCGGCTGCCTAAAACGGCATTATTGGTGTGGTTTTGGTGCGTCGACAAAAATTCAGTCTGAATTCCCGTAGTCGGGCATCGGAGAGAAGTAAAATTCATTATAGCTCCGTGTTCATTAAATCTTTCAGTGTTTTCTATGAATTAAAATGCTTTTACGTAATTTAATTTATTTAATTTATATTTTAATTTATTTAATATATTTAAATTTATTTATTTAATTTTACGTAATTTACGTATGCTTTTAAATTAATAGACTTTTACGTTGCGCTAAATTTTCATATATCATATCTGTGCATCTTTTCATATCTAGTGCAGCACAAGTTCAAACTTTATTTACTTTTACTATTTTCTATTTTTTTTTCTTTTTTCTATCTTTTAGATCGAACTTTTAGAGGAGCGAGCGAGGTCATTTACATTTTGTCACCACCCCCTAACGACTTCCCCACGAGGGCCTCTACCGCCTAACACGACCTCTTTCCCGCCGATGCCCGCTAACCCCTCTGAGACCTCGAAGCGTTTTAGCATATATATGGTATTAGGAAGACAGCAGGCCATACAACATATAATAAATTCCAATTCGAACGCACTGACTAATTGGCTGTGGGAAAGTTTCTTACTGAGATATACCTGGATTCGTGAGGCGCAGAGCTTTCGGTAGTCCGGCGAGGAAGATTACTTGCCGGACAGAGTAAAGCAGGTGTTAAAACTGAAATGTTAGAAACAGCCACAGCAAATATCAAATCAGTTCATTGCGGTCATAAAATAAGATATGACGCAAAGCCGAAATTGATCGGGTTACTTACACACTTTGCGATGGGGTCCTCCTCAATAAATTCAAGGTAGGTTACTCATAAAGGTGAGAAATTGGCAAAAACATGGATTGTACCTTATAAAATTGCTGAAGGCAGAGTACAGCTTATCGAATAATGGGAAATAAATAAAGAATCGGATCAATTCTACTAACTTAAAACTACCAATGCCGTGCAGTTGTGTTCAATCCTGAGACGGAGAAAATTAGATAAACCATCGCTTTTGGTACAGCAGGTAGCAACGATAACAAACAGGCATGCAGCTTCGGAAGCTACCTATTTTGAATTTTCCTTGCTCACTTAACGTCAGACTACTGGCAGTCTATTTGAGAACAAGAAATTTCGTTTAGATTTTCAGTTGACGTATCCCATGGATGTTGTGAATTATATCCTCGCTATGTTCTTCCTATTATTATTGTTGTAGGTTGCGATGTGTTCCAGATATTTGATGGCTTTAATGTCAGATACAATTCATCGGAAAGTAACCTAACGATGCCTCTCGGTACAACCGCAACGTTTCTATGTTCCGAAGGATACATCCATCTCGGCAATTCTAACTCTCAGTGCCGTTACGATCCCAATTCTGAAAAGGCTACGTGGTCTACTGGGAATCCGTACTGCGCACGTAAGTCACAAATTGTTTTTACTTCTGTATTATACATTTACTTGTTCTGCGGTAGAGGTTATTAATATCAATCTTGATTATTTAGAGAAAACAGTTGCTAAAGAATATGACAGCAGTAAATTATTCAATATTTTATTTCTCCACGTTGTTCCGAAATAACTATAATTTTTACTCACAAACAAAGCATGAAACAATGAACAACAAATAGAATAGAATAGAATACCCCGTTTGTGTCTTATGATTTCGACAAAGCTTCATCAAAATCTGCAGTAACCGATCCTAGCTCATCAATATCGCGATAAACATAGCCATCCTTCACAGCCGTTGATTTCCATCTGCCGTGTCATTGAATGGCCGCATCAGAAATTCCTAGAGCGGAGGCGAACGAAGCGCCACCGCAGCGGAGAGTGTGGAGAGACCAACGACCTGGAACTATTAAATACAATAGAACGGAAGAAAACTGTTGGCGGAAGCAGTCATACGTAGAGCGAACATACGAAATCCGAGAGCCAGAAAATTTGGGAAATAAGGCATGATTATCGGACAACCGTCTTAAAGACGATCCCCCCAACTTGAATAAATACTTAGCGAGAATTGAGCCCGGAGAGGACAGAGACTGACCACTTCAAATGTATACGTAACTACCAATGCGCAGTTGGTCTGTTTTAGATTTTTGTATAAACAAACGTATTACAGAATCCATAACAACAAACGGTGAGAAGCCAGCGCTTCAGAAGCTTGCAAAAACCGTAAAACAGTAACACCAAAAAACAAGCTAAACGCAAAGAATATAGTGAGTCCGAGGGTATAAGAAAGACTAATGAACGACAATTGCAACGCAAAGAGCGAATTTTAAGTGAAATCGAAGCAGAAAGCCGATAACGGACTGTGGTAAGATTCAGTGAATTTTTTGGACCACTCGCCAGACTTAATCAGTGGGAATCGCGGAGAGAACAAGCAGTTACCTGTCAAGGCGTTAAGGTGATGGCGTCGAAAATCGACAAAGCGGGCCAAAAACTAGTCGATTTCCAACAGGGGAACACAATGGTTCCTTTTGCCCGGCTGGCCTGGAGATACAGCAAAGCTCGATGCACACACGAGACTGAGGGACATAACCAGTTGTTTTCAGACGCCCATGAAACAAAAAATGCATCGACTTGTTCGGTATCTGGATAAAACACATATGAATTAAATCGGCGTAACTTTGTGTTAGAAGGGTTTGCGAAACGATCCACTGTAACAGGACCCCACTGAGCGTTCAAAGTATTGAAAACCCAGTCGGAAACCTTCCAATCATCCTAGTCAGGGAGCCTGCTGAAGGCATCTGCTAGAGAATTCTGCTCACGCGGAATCCACTCAACTTTCAGGAAGATTGAGTGCTGAAAAACATAAGAAAAAAATACGCCTGGCTATGTCTTGTAACAATATATTTGTGCTGCCATGCTGAACAATGGCGCAAGCTGCTAGCGAATCAGAAAACAGTTTCACGCGTTTTCCGGACAAACGACGTAAAATAAGATTGCAGCCCGAGCTCCATAGCCGTAATTCGCGGAATGTAGAACCCGCGTGGAGCTCCAATTGTGTGAAATTTAGAACATCGGCAGACAGCTGCAGTCCGCACATCACTGATGCGGCGCCTGTCGCGCTGGCATCACACGAAATAATCACCTCAGGAATAACTGAAAAAGAAGAAATCTGCCGGCGTTTAGGCTCGTCAGCCCAGAATTGACCGTCCCAGGAAGACCTGTGGTTAACTGTGAAAATAAATTCCTAGACATAATCCTGCTCACGTTGCCAAACACCGGCATAAGAGAAATGAGCGTACCTGACACTTTCGCTAGATCCCGGGCGGAAACAGACCTTGTACTGTAACAGCGACGTACGGTTTCCAATGCTTTATCGCTTTTCTTATCTGGAATAGAAAGAGTGTAGTCACGAAGATTAATAATTAAACCAAGGTATGTGAGCTCTTGCAAAGGCGACCAAATGCATTTGTTATTAACTCGAAACCCCAGGCTATCCAAGGCAGAGCGACATAAGAACGCCGAATATTCAGCCGATTCTGCCATGCTTGCAGTAATGAATCCATCATCTAGATAAACAGAAAGCTTGATGCCCTGACTTCTCCAAAGGCCTACAACGGGCCGTTACAACTCTTGGTGAATAAAAAAGGCCCAATTGATAACCCAAAAGGAAGAACAGTAAAGCAGAAAAACAGCTCGCGATTTCCGGCAGAGCATGAGAAACCTAAAAAATCGTGAAATTCTAGATGAGCGTCGAGGTGATAATAACCCTGCTTGAGGTCGAAACTTGCCATGTTACCTCCTGGACTCACAAAACTTAAAGCGGAATCCAAACTATCTAAGCGAAATCTAGGCGGATTCACAAAACTGTTAACGCTTCGACGGCGCGGAACCTTCCAACCAAGCACCCTTTTTCATCGAAGGATTGGCCACGTCTGAAGATCGGACCTCCGGTTGAGTGAGGTCTAACCTGGGCTTTTTGTTTGCTCTTACGACGAATTTCTAGTCGCGCTTCGTCAATTGACCGCTGGATGCGCTTGTCTTCGGCATCCTCGCCTAACCCAACAGCACCTAGATATTTTTGAATCGCTAGCCAAGAATCAGCAATGCGAAGAACTTTGACCCGATCGCGAATCAGATGACGCGCCGCTGCGAGAGGTTTTAAAACGGAAACCATATCGAGAGTGTCTCCTGAAGACAGAGGCTCGGTCGCACGTTGTATCGTCGATAACTTTGAGTCGAGCTGCTGTAAAAAATCAAACTGATGACCTGAACTTTTAGAAGTGAAGTTGGCTGTACCTAAATCGGAACGGTTGGTTGAGACAATCTGGAAGAATGCCTGTTAACAATCTACAACACTGCAGATTCTAAGTCCTTTTCTTCCGAGGGAGAAGCAGCAGATTCCTCCAGAGACATGAACACGCAAAGCAAACGATAAATCGAAAAGCCACCAAAATAATAACTTGAAAAAACAAGAACATTGCTAGACAGAGAAACTAAAACGTGCAATACCATACCAGAAGGATTATCTGTTTATATACAGCCCGACTTTGCTAGATATGCAAATTTCCGTGAAAATTT
>JASANE010021718.1:0-29530 GCA_030248225.1 Trileptium ribeirensis
AGGATTTTTTGTATTCGGAAAAATGTTGTCCATTATACTGTGGACATAATTATTGGTGGTCGGAAAAATGTTGACCATGGCACTGTGGTCAGATTTATTTTTATTCGAAAAAATGTTAACCATTGGGGTGTGGTCAGATTTATTTTTGTTCGAAAAAATGTTAACCATTGGGTGTGGTCAGATTTATTTTAAATGTTGACCATTATCGTGTGGTCAGGATTTTCGTAAAAGTTGACCATTGCTATGTGGTCAAGATTATGGATTTTCGATAAAAGTTGGCCATTAGGCTGTGGTCAGGATTATCCACCTCGTAACGATCCGTAAGGATCTGTTACATATATATATGCCATTTGTAATCATAGTAGCATGTAATTATTTGCAATCTTACGCTTAAATATGAAATGTAGCAAAATGTTTCATCGCTAGGACTATTTTTTGCTAACACATGAAAACTTGCAAATGCGATATTAATTCACAATAAACCAATAAGTGTTTAAATAAGTAGGTATTTGTAGATTGAGCGTAGCAAATGTTTAACCTTTTCCCTCAGAAAGTCACACATTTGTAACAAGTTATATTCCAACGGGATGCACTCTAACCGAGTTTGTGGGTTAGTGCATTTGCACGTGCGTTGTTATTCGCTCGCTTTATGAGGTTCCTTGGAACCAAGCAACACTTCTTAAATAGCATAATGGCTAATGGACGAATTCTCACACCTAAATGATCCAGGTTCTATCCACTGCTACCGCAAAAGTTTGCTGAACATAATACGAAATGCATAGTAATTCACGTGGGAAAGGATTATTTGAAGTTCGAAATCATTACCGAGTATACTAAAATAAGTATATATACCAAATTTAAAACTATTAAACTTTTATGCTAGGTTGACCTCTTTTAGCGTTACTACATAAATAGCTTACTAGCGCTTATTAAGTACCACAGTGATCTTTCTAAGTACCATACATATCTTACGCACACGAATATAGATACTGTAAAGTACTTACAGTATAATGCTAACTTAGCAGAATTACCGTTCTGAATGTCGTTCAACGCGTTTATGTTAAATATGTATTTAGCAATGTTACGCCATTTTTTGAATAACTAATTAAAATATATATCTTACAGGACTTTAACACTATGCTAATTTAAGTAAAAATTTAACCAAACGTGTTCACATAACGTTAATTTAACCTACCGTGTTCACATAACGTTAATTTAGCCTACCGTGTTCACATAACGTTAATTTAGCCTACCGTGTTCACATAACGTTAATTTAGCCTACCGTGTTCACATAACGTTAATTTAGCCTACCATGTTCACATAACGTTAATTTAGCCTACCGTGTTCACATAACGTTAATTTAGCCTACCGTGTTCACATAACGTTAATTTAGCCTACCGTGTTCACATAACGTTAATTTAGCCTACCGTGTTCACATAACGTTAATTTAGCCTACCGTGTTCACATAACGTTAATTTAGCCTACCATGTTCACATAACGTTAATTTAATCTACCATGTTCACATAACGTTAATTTAGCCTACCGTGTTCACATAACGTTAATTTAACCTACCATGTTCACATAACGTTAATTTAGCCTACCGTGTTCACATAACGTTAATTTAGCCTACCGTGTTCACATAACGTTAATTTAATCTACCGTGTTCACATAACGTTAATTTAATCTACCGTGTTCACATAACGTTAATTTAGCCTACCGTGTTCACATAACGTTAATTTAATCTACCGTGTTCACATAACGTTAATTTAGCCTACCGTGTTCACATAACGTTAATTTAATCTACCGTGTTCACATAACGTTAATTTAACCTACCGTGTTCACATAACGTTAATTTAATCTACCGTGTTCACATAACGTTAATTTAATCTACCGTCTTCACATAACGTTAATTTAGCCTACCGTGTTCACATAACGTTAATTTAATCTACCGTGTTCACATAACGTTAATTTAGCCTACCGTCTTCACATAACGTTAATTTAATCTACCGTGTTCACATAACGTTAATTTAATCTACCGTGTTCACATAACGTTAATTTAGCCTACCGTGTTCACATAACGTTAATTTAATCTACCGTGTTCACATAACGTTAATTTAGCCTACCGTGTTCACATAACGTTAATTTAATCTACCGTGTTCACATAACGTTAATTTAGCCTACCGTGTTCACATAACGTTAATTTAATCTACCGTGTTCACATAACGTTAATTTAGCCTACCGTGTTCACATAACGTTAATTTAATCTACCGTGTTCACATAACGTTAATTTAGCCTACCGTGTTCACATAACGTTAATTTAATCTACCGTGTTCACATAACGTTAATTTAGCCTACCGTGTTCACATAACGTTAATTTAATCTACCGTGTTCACATAACGTTAATTTAGCCTACCGTGTTCACATAACGTTAATTTAATCTACCGTGTTCACATAACGTTAATTTAATCTACCGTGTTCACATAACGTTAATTTAATCTACCGTGTTCACATAACGTTAATTTAGCCTACCGTGTTCACATAACGTTAATTTAATCTACCGTGTTCACATAACGTTAATTTAGCCTACCGTGTTCACATAACGTTAATTTAATCTACCGTGTTCACATAACGTTAATTTAGCCTACCGTGTTCACATAACGTTAATTTAATCTACCGTGTTCACATAACGTTAATTTAGCCTACCGTGTTCACATAACGTTAATTTAATCTACCGTGTTCACATAACGTTAATTTAGCCTACCGTGTTCACATAACGTTAATTTAATCTACCGTGTTCACATAACGTTAATTTAGCCTACCGTGTTCACATAACGTTAATTTAATCTACCGTGTTCACATAACGTTAATTTAGCCTACCGTGTTCACATAACGTTAATTTAATCTACCGTGTTCACATAACGTTAATTTAGCCTACCGTGTTCACATAACGTTAATTTAATCTACCGTGTTCACATAACGTTAATTTAACCTACCGTGTTCAAATAACCTTAATTTTACGGCGTAAACATGCTAAATTAAGGCCAATAATGTTTAACATAATCGTAAAATTTAAGCATTTTAATTCTAATTTTAAGCATAGCTACTGCTTACATACCGATTCACCGAGTGCAATTATTTGAAGGCTTGGATTCACCTAGAGCTGGATATAAAACTCCTCACCGTTAGAAAAAATACGGCTTTATCAGTGTAAATTCATTTTTAGCCACAATTCTTCAATACAGTACACGAGGACAAAAATGTGTTAGGCCTTAATCTATACCTGCTTATGAATAAATACATTGCGGCTCATTTACAGGCTACTCCCAAAGATATTTGCAGAATACCCAGACACGGCTCTGCAGTGGTATCGTCAATCCATTTAAGGCTCCTTACTGGAGTGCCAGCTACCAGTAAGCCAATGATTTGATACAAAAATCGGTTGTTGCTATTACAGTTTTTAGAGCGTCAGCTATTACCAATCTTAGAAGGTTGTCGCAAGGAAATTTTGGGCGTATTATAAATTCTCGAAAATGTGTTTTCCCTGTTAGTCGCCTACCAAAAACGGTGTGTTCTCACTGCCTTTCTTAAATATCTATATCAATTTTTTTCAACATTTGCCAAACAAATCTGTTTTGCTATGAAATTTATACATATATTTTCAGTACTTTGCGAGCCTATTAATGCCGATATATTTTGATCGTTCCGCTGATAACCCTCGAACACGCTGCTTCCTTCCTGCTAGACACTTTTAAAAAGCAACAAAATAATTATTCAAATGTATCTGCAGCTATTACAAATTTATGCGATTCTCATTTGCAAATGCTTAATGGCATCGTTGCTACGTGGCAGTAGGTCGTCAGATCCCCTGGACACATCCAGGTCAGATCCATGGTCAGATCCCCTCTAACCACCAGTTTACTAACAGATATGAGACGCAAATTATCCAACCATGTTTATCTAAAATACACATTGCATACATGTTTCCGTTTTCGACGTATTTTTAGCAGACACTGTTAATACTTCTTCCAAATAAAAACACAGAATAAGCATGAACTACTATTGGACATTATATATTAACAGCTATTTTTATCCTATATGTCCATGTGAATCCATATGATTGCAAAAAACACAATTGCATTTACAATCATGTCCATTTCCCTTGCATTTTGGGCATGGTTAGACCTGTCTCTGATTAATAAATGCACCAAATCCCATTGAAATGCGCACGAAATAGAACACCAATTGAACAACACTGATTGATATATAATTAAAAGTTAACATATAAATAATTCAGTTCTTGACACATTGTAGGTACATCTTGTCGTTACTACATATATAATTGTAGTGTATATTAGGAGATTTTTGAAAGCACTTGGCTACAGGAATACATTGAAAACCCGACGGAACCAGCGAAGAAGCTAGTGAAATGTGTCTATTAATGACCGTATTCAAGGACTTGAACCACGATAGAATTCAAAATAAACAATTGAATTGTATGTTGCGAAACGGTGGCTGTTATAAACCTGATTTTATCAATAATCCTGCAGATGAAAAAGTTGTTAATGTTGATTTTTAAAAGTCATGTATGTATTTATAAGTGTGGTCAATGTTTCTCATTATTAAATCTACATATTAAACACTAAGTTTTACAAAAACTTTCAACATGTGTAATTATGCTACAAACTAAGAATATTTGCATTAGAGTTTTATTAACATTTTACTCCCCCAATTAATTTACATTTTGAGTATCGATGAAGAATTATCTGTCGTCTCGAGGTATCGAACGCCAAACGCTTGCGTGACAGTCATGCTTCCTAACCATTATCTTGGATCCTTAAGACTCTCCCAAAAAGCGAGCAAACAACACGCGTGAGATCGTGCAGTATATATTGGCCGAATACTATATACACAATATTGAAGCGTAGTTTGTTGTTGCCGAGCAAATGTAGAAGATAAAGGAGTTAAGCATAAGGGAATACTAATACATAAGTATTTTTAGTCTTCACCTAGAGTCAATAAGGTTGCAGGGTGTATTGTATGTTAGTTTCCTAACGACTCAACACCGTTGGTAGTGTACAAGTTGCGTTTCAAGAACGCGGTTTGACAGTCCACTAAGGTTTATGCACTTCGGAAACCACGGTTTTTTGGTGGAAAGCTGTACAATATTCAGGAACTCGTAATAAGCTTGTCTATATCAGCGTTGGGCAACGGCCGTAAAATCGGCTGGCGAACAGTTAAGGGCTGTGGCTCGGTCGGTCGCCGCCTATACGTTTAATACTACATAGTACATGAATTATAAGCCATAGCACTGGAACTTTTTGACGTATATAATTCTTTATAACTAACATGCAGATTTTCCACCGTATTGTATTTTCCACCATATTAAGCATATTATAGCATGTAGGTTTGTTATTGAGCTAATATGCGTCAATGTTTAATGATAAACCTCAAGCCCGGCCGTCACCCAGCACTAAATATAGTACAGCCTTTCTAAGCGTAAATATTCGGCACTCGCGACAGTAGTCGCATCAGATACAAATCCATTGTTTAACAAACGTTGAAGAATTTACGAACATTAAATTCATGTCGTAATATGAGAAGCATATTGGCAGTCAGCCCTCCGCTTGCCGTTGAATGTCGGACTGCCATTTGACTTGACAACCGGCCGTTTCCCAATCCTAGTCCATATATGGAAGTATCTTAGGTTAAAACATACAGTTCAAATGATTGTCGTTGACGAAAGCGCGCTTAGATATATAAATATGAGTCTCTCCTATTTTGCCGATACTGCAAGGGTAGACAAGAAAAGCAACGAAACTAATGTATTTTCCGAACTTCGAACCTCTAAATTGAGAAACCGCGTCTGGAAACGTGGATCCCGAAAAAGGTAAACTTGGAAGGCGGGAGCGTAGGAAACTTATTTTCTCCATTTAGCATCTTGCCAGTTTCCCCTTCTCTCGATTTTCTTATTTTCTAAATTACTCTTCCCTTTAGAATTATCCATTTTGCCTTTCCAATTTCTGTCTTTATAAATTCTCATTTTCACGATTTCCTGTTGTAGTATTTTCTGCTAAAAATTGCGGTTTAGTATATCGCGAACAGCACAACCTGCCAATAACTTTGCATCCCTCATCTTGACTGTGGCATTACATATTCCTTAGTTTGCAACAAAATATTAACCTGTCTATACGAGATAGAGGATTGAGTTTTAAGGTTTATACTCGGCTCGGATATAGAGACGACACTATCTTTATATGAAAAGGAAATATATATATATATATATAGCTATGACTGATGTATGTAGCATAATTTAGTTTGTAAAAAGTTGCGGAGTTCGGCTCTGAAAATCAGTAAAACTCACTCATTTCTAGGTTTGATTATTGTAACTTCCCCATATTTAAGCATGCATAGAGAGCCAGACCGACAGTTCATGAAGACCCGAATCAAGCCAGAAGTGGACAATTTATGCAAGAAAGCCTCGTGCCGTCGAAGTCTTGACCTCCTTTGTGCTGTATAGTATATGCCGTGCGTACTGCCCGTTTGAATTGTGCCCACCATAGTATGACTATAAACAGACAATGGCAAAATCACGAGTTATTACAGTTGGATTTCTACCTAAAGCATACGTAGACATTAATTCAGCATTAACACCGTGTTCAAACGTGGCATATTATATCGGAGAACGTTCTGAAAATGGCCATCGACGACAGCTAGTTACTTTCAGATAACAATTACCAAACAGAAATTTAGCGTAATGTCATTTTCAATTTATCCGTTACTTCATGCTGTAGTTAAGTTGCAATACACATTATTAAACAAAATGTTTACTGCAACACCTATAACTCGAGAATCGACAGGGTGTAATCTTAATTTTACCATTGAAAGCAACCATAGCCAAAAACAACTCCCAAAATATATCACAGCAACAATCTCGCGTTAGCCTTTGGCTGGAAATGGTTGCTGAGTTAACATAAATACTTATGGTACATCTGAAACGTCAAATACTTATGGTACATCTGAAACGTCAAATACTTACGGTACGTGTGAAACGTCACCGCTAACCCAATAATCTACCCACAGCATGTAGCACTTACTGCTTAAACCCAGAACAACCCTATGCCAATATCAGTAATAAAGGAGTATGCGAAGCAATTTGATATTTCAAGCCGTACGATCAAAATAATAACACGTATGTTGGAAATATTATAACACTATGTGCCTAGACATATGGCGAGCTAAAAGTTGCGAATCACACTTGTACGTTACGCCACGCGCGAAACTATAATCACGCAAGTGAATACTGTGGCCGAAGCGATGTTAGTGAAGCACATCACTGAAGCTAAATCCATTGACGAAACCGGAAAGGTAACTCTGAGGAGGAATTAAAACGTAAGTCCTTGACGCCCCCAATGAAGCAGATGCTAGCAAGGTCCAGTGAGACACAGAAAAATGGGGGGCAGCATCCGCCGATCCCCCGACCTCTAAGCGGCAAAAAATTAGCAGAACTCGGAACGAAATCAACAGAAATGAGGGTGCGACGAAGCAGGGCGCAAGTCTTTAGCTGTTTGTCACTACTTCTTCCCCCGCTGACCTCGACTACCCAACTCCCCTGAAACCTTAAGCGTCAGCATATATGATATATTCCATCCGCCCATGATTGTTACCAACCACAAAAGAAACGAAATTAAAACAATTCCGACTGGGAATTTTACTAGTAGAATTAGGTATAATGTATGTAATATATCTTATTCAGGACGAGAAGATAAAGAATGCAAAATGCGTACACGGTAAAAATTTGGTTATTAGCACGCTTCCTTCTAAAAAATATGTAAGCCACTCGGCACTGTTATAACACTAGAGTTGGTGGTAATGACTGTAAATTTCATATCTAGCCTGAATTTTAAACGCATCAGTTTCGCTTATTTCGATGTGTAAGTAACGGTATAGGTCCCTAACTATATAGCATGTGTTGCTCCTGGATTTTCGAGCTAAAAATTTCCAAACCATGCAACAGTTATATACATCTTTTAACAATATTTTTAATGATATAGATCTTCAAGCTGTGAATAAATTGCCACGACCGTATATATATAATACGGCTACAGATGCCAATCGTAATAGCTGAAGATATATATTTTCAATCCGCGCAATACAATCTATAACTGCACACTTGTATATATACAGTATATATGATTAAAATACAATATATTAATTTTTCAACATTACAATTTTAAAGAAGTTCAACAACCTTTTCTTGCTGGTAAAATTTTGGTTGGGGGCTAACATTTTTTGTATTATATATAGCATTGTTTGAACGAAATATACAAATAATTACCCTATTTGGTAAGGTTTCATATAATAGACCCAAAAAATTGTAAGTTCAAATAATACTTAAAACCTGACATTTTAGTACAATATTAGTTACCTTAGAAACCACACTGAAAATTACTTTACATAAAAAAAAATATTTTTCGGAAATTTCGACAAATTTTTTTTGAGAAATAATTTTTTAAAACTTCAAGAAATAGTTCCTTGAATTTTAAAAGAATATTGTGATGGTGCAAAGATCAAAGAATATATTCTCTTAATTTTTTTTATTTTTAGTGTAGAGGATAATAAATAGGAAGCCATAGATCACCGACCTTAAACACGAAATCGTTTCAAGTTTCTTTATTGTACTTCAGATAAATTACTAAAAACTCGTGTAAGCTAAGATATTGTTTGAACAAACTCCTATATGTGCGAAAATAAAGAAACTGTCAATATGTATAGGCATACCAAGGTACAAGGATTGGGAGGACCGGCTATGTTCGGGAGCAGAAAAGGTGCCATAGAGAAAATATATATTATATTCAGATAAATTGCTTAAAGCTCGTGTAAACTAAGTTATTGTTTGAACAAACTCCGAAATTTGCGGAAATAAAGAAACTGCCAATATGTATAGGCATACCCAGGTACAATGATTGGGAGGACCGGCTATGTTCGGGAGCAGAAAAGGTGCCATAGAGAAAATGTATATTATAATATACATTTCCTATAACGGCGCCATATATACATATTAACTTACCGCAAGATTTGCCCAACTAACTCTTAATTCTGCAAAAAGTAGGTTTGACCCCTGCAGTTCTTGAACTCAAAGATGTATGATGTACACATGCTCTTCCGTGTTGTACGCAAGGATAACCTTCGTCCTAGGAATCATTAGCAGACTGCGACAAGCTACTCCAAGCAAGACATACCGCAGGCCAGTTCCAAGTTAGAAACCAATAGTTGTAAATTTTCTGCTAAAGATTGATCATCCTGTTTCTTGGCTACTGCATTAACGCAGATAATTATTACAACAACTCACGAACAAATAGGCGGATATTAATTTTTTATCATGTATATTGTGTTTTATCTTATACCGCGATACATTCATGCGCTATGTAGAATGTGATGCGCCAGTAGAACGACCAGTTGAAGAAATCACAAAAGCTGAAGCACTCTTCCCTCTTTTGAAAATGGATCTGGCCCGGATATCTGGATAGCATCATGCACAGCTCTGAAAGAAGCGGGATTGGAGACGGTTGTGGGAATACCGAACAGGTGCTTCAAATCCCGATGAAACTGCCAGACGATTGGAGAAGTGATCTCGTACCCCGATAATTGTTTTGTCACCTTTATTGTGGTGAGAAAATTTCTACTAAAAACACACAAGCAAAAGATACACAAATATTATATTAGTGGAATGATTACATTGGGAAAATGAATGCTTTTGGAATAAATATTGCGCAGTGTATACATACATACGTATAGTATTCCTAACGGAAAAATAAATATGTTTATAGCAGTAAAAACAAAATTAACAAAGAAACAAACATATACATACACACTATTTAGGTCATAATACAGACACGACACCGAAATATTAAACTGATGACACAACGAAAACAATTATACAATTTTATTACCAATACCATAGCCGTCCAAAGTCCTTCGACAAAGTAGATAGAACGGCTTGGGTTCGACGGAAACCAAGTGTGCCCCATGTGGTGGTCAATTCACAACTTTCCGCTGTAAAAGTACTGGGGCAGGGGGGATAGGTGGTCTTGACCCTCGGCGAGCTTAACACTCAAATATCATCACTGTTACGATATTTAAAAGAGATGACTTATTAGAACTATTCAGAGCTAAAATGAAAATACACTATAATAGTCATCGCCACTTTCGCACATCGAGCTTTGTGACTATCGTTGGAGCTAATTTTAAACCTCATTTGGGAAAGGCGATTCATCCACGGTTCATGAAATAAATCGCGGCTGTGCCTGCAGAAGGCCTTATGAATCTTTCACAGGTGTGACAGTTCGGTGATCATTGTATGCATTTTAAAAATATTAATTGTCTGTGTCAAACGCCAAAACGATGATTGCTGTGTATGATAAAAGTTGTGTAGCAACGTTGTTTCAGTTCGCTATGCGGCAACTTCTTAAATTTCCTTTTAACGCCCAAGGTAGTTTGCATACCGTTAGGGGTTTGACACTCAGGCCTGCGCTACAATTCGAACCCTGCAAGTGACATGCGCAACATACCGAGCTATCTAGGAGCTGTTACTCAGTTTGTGAAGAAGCCTCAACAAGCTAAATAACATCACAAGTGCAAACACACGAGCCAAGACAAACTAATGTAGTTAATAGAATGCCGCGTAATATTGTGTCATCGTTGCTTGGCAGTGATAGGTGCGTATTAAACGGTTACTAAAAACCAAAATCTTCTCCCGGGGAAACAAATAAGAACAATCATATTTACAATTACGAAGATTGCGAAATGCAGAAAAAAAGTACGATCACTGGTTTTACATTAACTTACAGCCACGTCTAAAATACTAGCTTGACAATATATTATTATTATCATCATCACGATACAGCTTTACTAAGAACACGTATGATACCTTCCTTGTTGCACAAACAATTATTTATACACACAAAAACATCACAAAATTTATTATATTATTACTGCTTCCGTAGCAATGTATTAAAGGTTTTAAATATAGGTTGAATAGGTTGAAACGCACACATTTTCGGCAAACAAGGACTCGATCTAAAATTCAAACCGATCAAAATATTGAATTTTTCACCCATTTATGGACATATTTCTGCCACCGTAGGTAGCAACCAACTACAAAAGCTATTAATTATTGCAATAAGAAAAAACTTTTTTATGAATTTTACACACAAACCCTATTAAAAATCACTTTTACATTATGATCTAATATTTTTCTCTAGGTTGTTGTTGTTTATCACTACTACAGGCACCATATTTATTTGGAACAGAGTGAAGATAACCATCGAAAAATATAAAAAAATCAATAATTACTTTCTTTTCCAAAATACTAGCAAGCAATGTCAAAATGTTAAACAAAATGTTTACAGACTATAATAATGTAATACATTTACTGGTGTTCCATTAATTTATATCTAAGTTATTGTAATATTGTGAAGAGTTCATAATATAAAAATTTTGTAAAACAGTGTATGGTGCTCGGTTCACACAAAAGTTTTATTACGAACTACGCACAGTGAGCGGCAGAGCGCTCCCTGAATATTGTATGACTTTAATCAATAAGTGCTAACAAAATTCCCGTTCACATTCCATAGCTAGGATATCCGGCATAATTTGTTTGCTTCGGCGGGACAACATAGCCCTGGGGCGCGTATTGTGGTACTGCAGTGGCTGCTTGAGGCGGAACTTGACCAGTCTGCTGTGGACCCATGCCGGGGTACGTTAGCATCAGCTGGTCATCTGAAAAGTATTAGACAACTGTTATAAATTTATTCATACCAGTACAGATATAAAAATAGAACAATAAGACAACTACTGTATATTCGCCAAAAACGACTACAGTTCACTTGTCAAAAAATTACTACATGTCCGCTCGCTGCTAGTTTGAAAGGCGTGCAGTGCCAAGTCTGCTGCAGCCCCATGCCGGGGTACGTTAGCATCAGCTGGTCATCTGACAAGTATTAGACAGTAATAAATACGTAACAGTACAGATATAACAGCAGTGCCTTCGCCAAAAATGACAACAGCTCACTTGATGCCCGCTCGCTGCTTGCTCGAAATCTATTAATTTTATTGCCAAAACTGCCCACTAATCCAGCATTTCTGTAGCGTACTTTATGTTTCGACATCACATGTCTCATCTTTCAAACACAGGAATGACAAACTTCGGAAAGCCACCTGGGCGCCGCATAAATAGCTTTTACAAAAAGCAATAATTTTATACCGCTCCAGTTTTGTGATATCCCTCAACGTAAAAAATGTTTAAGGCAGCTGCAAAATTAAAAGAACCCCTGAATACGGAAGTATCTGCAAACTTTTGGCCCATGGCATCTGTAGGAGTCGTACGTTAGAAATGATTGAGGGCGGGGGATCGGGAGCGGCAACCCCCCCTCGACTTACACTTAGGCTAAGCCCTATATAGGATATCAAGACTAAAGCTTAGTATATCGAGACTATCATTGCATGCACTTGGGCCTCTAAACGTTACATTGGTAAAGCCGTTTTAAAAGTAACACTGCCATGATTATCGTTTGAGCAGGTAGATTCTGATGCCTCTCGAGATCGTACATTTTGTGTAACAACTTGTGATGGGCAAGGATATGGCTTGCCATATCCGAGAAAAGATGTGGATATATCGGATAGTCCGGATATGGACAACCGTATCTTGAAACTTCGAAGTTTTGTTTAAACTACAAAAATTGTATACCGGACTATTGCAGGTGCATTTCATAATGTACTAAAGATTTGAGCCACAAACACTGAACCTTTGATAAGATGCTTTTTACACAAATATTTGATGTGTAGCTTACACTACGTCCACGACCGTAGGACTAGTTTAGTGAACAACACATCAAGCATCACCAATGGGTAAAACATCACAAAACGGCACTTGTGAAAAATTATTGAAAACACTAACAAACGCCACAAGATAGAAAAGACATTAATAAAATTATAACTTCTGCCGTAGCTTTAGTGAATAATTTCATAACATCATGCAAAAAAACCGTTGCGAACACCAAAATTAATACGCTATCCTGGGGTTTTTGGCCCAAAATTCGGGCGACCCTATCGTATCGATTCGAGCCCGCTCCAACGCTGGCCGGTCCGCGGTAGGGAGAAAGAGGGACCAACACTTTCTGAATTCCCCACGTTCGTTACATTTTCCTCATGTCCCGCAAATCACCTGTAACGACATTTTCAACTAAATCCAATGTTTTTATGTATCTAAATTGTTTTATGCAAGCTAACTTAATCAAGATTTGTGTAGCCGAGCTATCTGGAACTAAAAACACGGAAAACAAAAGCAATTGCCGTTTGTTCTAGTGGTGAATTTAAGCGATCGCATCAAAAATAATGATTTACACTCGATCTCGATTATTATTATTATCGCTTGCATCTCGATTATTAATTTAAATACTTACGGAATTTTGCAACGAATATTTCTTACTCGACATTTTGACAGATATTGCCGAAGAGTACAATTACAATCAGAATTAAGTGCTAAAAACGGAACTAGTTTCGTCCGGATTCGATAGTTTCAGTTATAACAATAACCGGCTGTTTATGATACATTTAGCGAAGTTCGACCGCTTTAAAATGAAAAGCTATTGTTTTAAGCCATGTTCGTGTGTTATGTTTGTGTTTTTCCTCTCCCACACGACGCATTCCTTCATTCGACTATATTCCATTTTATTTGTGATATATCACGTTTAAACTCGGGTGAGCGTTCATACGTATGTCTTACGCCTGTCATTTTAAGGAACATCAATCGACTGCAATTTTGTCCGCATCCGACTTTATTTACAGTACTCGCCATATTGTCTGTCGCCTTACGATTTGAGCGACCAACGAGCCAAACAAAAAGAAACTATAAAACTTCAAAATATAATTTTATTTTCCCACGAGCAAGTTGCCAGCCAACAACACTGACAAGCCGCGGACAATAATAATTGTGGCCAGTGCGATAATTTTGATCGTGAACGTACCATAGCTGTGCTAACAAACACAAATTTCAGCTTACTAAACATCATGGGACCTTGTTGTTGAGTTGGCTGAGTTTCCTCTTCTTGTTTGCGATTCGTTTCAGCTTCTTCCAGTTTGTCAATCTGAAATTAGAATATAAAACAACTGATGAATACATCTCAGCTCATTTTTCGGTTATACTTATATCTTTCGCTCATGAAAGTGAATCGTTTCAACACAGATGGTAATTTAAATACCACCGACAATCGCTATGCTACAAATAATATCTAATTCTGTCACTCCTAATATATCTGCAAGCTATGTAACTTCTGAGGTCGATTTAGATACTAAAGCCAAATTCGGATAGGGTTATAATGTAGCTACAATGTTTACCACAAATTTAACACTGCTGCAGGAAATCTATTATCATAAATTGCTAAACAAAAATGTTTCCATTTATTAAAACAGGTTATCATCATAATGTTTCATATCAAAATTTTGTATTTATCAAAGCCACGAGAAAGTTCTCTAAAATGCAATTCTGCTCAATATTGGTCCAGTTGTCTGCGCTTCCAGGCGACTATAATAGTTACGGACAGGCCACAAATAAAATATATATTATTTCAGTTTCACATTTTATTGAATACCTTCTCTATGTGGAACACAGCTACATAATTACAACGAGCATTTTTACCCTGAGTGCCTGTTATGTTATTACGCGCGCTGGATACGATGGTTGTGCTATGTATAGCCCAGGTGACTATATTATACCTTTTCACGGGGTTTCAGGGGCTTTACGATCGACGAACCCGATTTACACGAGGTTGTGAGTTTTCATTCTTGGTTATGTATTGCCTGCAGGGCAGCAAGAATGATCTATACAGGTTTTTCGCTAAACAGAGTCCAATACGAATATTTCGCGCCTTCTCATCTGTTTTCAATGGTCAATCAACCCGATCGCCAGAATATAATTAAATTCGAGTGGAATGAGCGAGCGAGTGGAACGAGAATTTTCGATTTTGGCTCTGAAGTGGGGGTTGTGAGGTCCTGTCTCCGTGTGTGTCGCACCTGGATCTCGATAACGGTTGGGCAGAGTTTGATGCACGAACGCTCATTCGAACCGCAATGGTCGATTTAGGTGTAGTGACGGAGCCCGATTTTTGAATTTTTTTTGCAGTGAGAAAAGTTATGGGGCAAAATGACGTCATTATGGCCCATTTTTCGGGCAACCCCTCCAGTTTTTGAGACTTTTCTCAATAAGTACACGAGATATCCACAAACTAATAGGCCTATTCCATGTAGTTTTACCAGGGTTTTCCAATGATATATAACAAGTTTTTCAACTACTTCCCAATCTGGAGTCTATTAGCTTATAGTTGGCGCCAAATTTCATATTTGGTGAAAATCGTGGGAAATGTACATAAATGTGTGTTTTTTGTTGCTTTTAGTGTCTTATATGGGGATTTCTGGGCAGATAAACTCATTGCAAGTGTTAAAAATATTGTTGGGCAAATGTTTTTTTTACACTTCTGGTTCATACTTGGCATAAAAAATGACGTTTTCGCAATTTTTGGTGAGAAGTCGTGGGAAAAGCACCTGAATGTGTGTTTATTGTTGGCTTTAGTGTCGAATATGGTGTTTTCTGGGCGGACAAGCTCATTGCGAGTGTCAAAAATATTGTATGGCAAATATTTTTCACACTTCTGCTTCGAGGGATTGTTCTCACCACTCGAATTTTGGCTCCCAAGCGAGCTTCATTATTGTAAATTACTATTTTTTTCTCATGATTGTGTGGATGTTATAAATTAATGTATTTTGAAATATAGAAAATATATAAATATAAAATTGTATAATTATAACTTATACTTGTAGGCTAATCACTAGTGTAGTCTGTATTAAGTGTATAAGGAATGAAGAATGTTATATGAATAGGTTTTTCAATACGCTGAACACGATGGATCGGTTTTCACCCTTGCTTGCGATTCACTAGTATCAAGAGTGAATTAGGGAAGAGTAGGACACTTCCCTGCACTCACATGTAAACACGTGATTGATGACGCGTGAGTTTTCGGCCTGACCCCCAAAATAGATGCATAGACCCCCAGTTTCTGGGAGGTTGGTTGAACCAGTAGCTGCTTTTAAACCGACCCCCACAGCGATTGGGGGGTCCGACCTACGACCCCCAGAACCTGGGGGTCTATGCATCTCCACCCCACCCCAAAAAAAACTGGGGAAACCAGACCATAAACGCCCGCGTCATCAAACACAGGTTTACATGTGAGCGCAAGGAAGTGTCATATACTTTCATGATGCACTCTTGCTAGTATTAATGGCCGACTTTTATGGTGCAGATATTTTACGAATACATAAATGCGTTGACAAAAAACAACCATTACGTTTGATAAGGAACACAAGAGGAAATAATTAGAAACAAGTGTTGAAACACTGCTTTTCTGTTTTAGATCCAACTTTCACTAACTTTTCACCTATAACATTTTATTTAATTAAAAATCTTTTAAATTATAAACAATTTCAAGACTTAATAGGCATTATTCGTGAAAGCATTCGGAACAGTCCGAATAAATTTTTCTTCATACTGTTCGAAGAGTAAATCTGTAATGTTTTGAAAAAAACTAAAAATAATGTATATACAACATCCGGAAAAATGAATAATAATTGTAATTGAAATTCGATAAATCGCATGATTACTTTTGCATAAATCAAAACCACAACTCATTGTGAAATGATTGCGTGCCGCGATGTTTCCGGAAGAATTACTGCACGTTGAATTGTTCAAACAGGTAATGAATTACACCATGAGTACGCAATGGAAGAGTATTCCACTTCCCTGTACTCTGGTGTTGACCCGTCTTGAATCACAAGGGCATTTTTAGCTCTACCCCATTAATTTCTGATGGAGGACATTATGCACGGACCCCCACCCTATAACGTTTTGTAGCGGACAGTTACTCAGACCACCCTCATTTTATGAGGTTAGGTTGGACTCATCCAATTTTGAGTGAAGGTTTGGTGAAAAAACCGTTACCGCTTGAGTCGACATACCCTCAAAACTGGGGGTGCAGTCCCACCAACTCCCCCAACAAAATGAGCGAGAGGAGTATCCGAGCTACCCCCACTACAAAACGTGGTGCGTTGTCTTTGCGTGATGACCCCGCAAAACTGAGGGGATGGGTAGAGCCGAAGTCAGTGTCATACAACACGGATTAAAATTAGGGTAGTGTCATGCTCTTCCCTTATGCACTCTTGATTATACTGATCCCTGTCAAAAATTACTTTGCTCGCATCAAACAATATGCAAAACGTATTTAAAATGTATATATACTACACTGTCTTACTCATAATATACCTCAAATCAACAACACAATAAAATAGTTTACTATGATCTGTTTGTCAAAACATAACTACAAAACATAGTAACGAGATTAATTTTTAACATCAAACGACTAAGTTGATAGTATTGTAACATTGTAACCAGTCGTAAGACAGTACTTCCGTTCAAGACAAAATCTTGAAACACAATAAATCGAAACATAATGTAATAATAACATAAAACAAAATCAACAGAGGTTTATTCCATTACAACAGATTAAAATCAAAAATTCAATTTTAAAAATATGATCTACGATGAATTATTGAATTCGGAGATGGAGAAGCGCTAGTTTCGGAATCGGAGAATTCTCACTAGATCGCACTATGTTGAAAAAGATGGCGTCCGTTTATTTTTTTATCTGTAAACAGGACTTCGTTATCTCAAAGGAAACCGATATGGACATGTGAGCACTCATATGAAAGCTACAATACTGTAGATATGCCTTTTGGAGGTTTTATTCCGATTCGACGCAATCACGTCCCACCAAAGGGGATACCCAGGGGTACATGACTAAAATAGACTATTTTTGGGTCATTTTTGCTCATAACTCGGCAACCCTTGAGCCGATATAAAATCATTTCGATATCGAAATATATGTCCTAGGAAGCTTTATTTATGTGTATATAAACTGTTTTGGTCAGGTGTCTATGGGACATGGGAGACTAGCAAATGGGCAAATTTCCACAATTTTGGTGAAACTTTGTCGATGTGTAGTTATGTAACCATTCAAGCGATTTGAACAAGACTTGGTGTGTGGATAGAGCTACTACGGAGCTACCTGAATGGTTTGATCTATGACCCCTAGGTCAATTGGTATTTGAGGCCAAAGTTGGGCCTGACGCCAATATAGTCATCCGTGACATTAACGCATTTAACGGTATATTAACAGATTTGTAGCTCAAAAGTTGATATGGGTTTTCGTGGGTCCTGATTTCAAATCGTCACCGTATTTAGACGTATCTCGTCACGTAGAGGTAGTTATATCAATGTGTGAGACGGGGCGAGTGTGGCGAAAGCGACGAGTGCCATGCGGTCTGAAGCAAATTCTGTTTATCTTTTCTGTGCTACTGTGCTTTTGTTATGATTCTTATATATACATAGATTACATAGATATGTTGTTCACGATTCTTAAGCAATTCTGAGGAAGAGTTAACCTTCGTAGGATGCGTATAATATATCTGAATATCAGTTTTGCTGCATCTATGCCTTATTGAACAGTAGATAATAAATATTTTTTGGTGAATTACATCTTTGTTTCGTAACAGGAATATATTTTAATGAGTTGTATGTTAACATTACAGTTTCTCATTTCTCCAAATTCATACACTTGGCATGTCGCCAAGATTCCAGTTATTTTATTGCTCAACAAGTAAAAATGTTTTAAAATAAAAAATAAATTGTACAAAAATTTTCTTTATTCATTTCTTTTGTAACAAGATTCATTATTTTTGTGACATTAATATTTATAAAGTCTTACCTTTGTCGTATACTCCCGTAGGACTTGAACAAGAAATGGCATTGCAAAGTCCATTATTTTATTTTTCCACGCCAGTTCTAGAATAACATCGGGCCGAAGTAGATCGTAGCAAACGTACAAGCACGCCGCGAAGCATTCGCGATTGTTTTGCTCGAGAAAATATGCAAGCAATTCTTCAGCGATTTCCTGGTTCCGCGATTCCGCCGCATATTCGAGGGCATCCTGTACGCAGAGAACAATCGAAATCAGATCAATACTCTAGTATAGAAATTTTGCGGAACAGTACGGCACTCGATCATACTTATGTATTTTCCTTTTTCGGTTGATGCGATTGATTTAGGGTTATCTCCTAGGATTGCCGATACCACATCGTGCTTACCGATTTTTATGCCTGGACGTCAATATAGCTAAAACGTCAAAGCAAGGTGAAATAATTTTAATATTAGGAGTTTCGTTAACAGTCGTCGTGTGCGATACAATAACCACTGTTGGACAAACAAGCAGCGTCTGAATAGTGTAGAATTTTGTCTCAGAGACATGCCAATTCAGCATAATTCTTGCCTCTATACATAACTCTAACAGTCTTACCTAGAAATAATTATTGATATTAGTTCGAGATACATTATATAATTCGATTATCGTTCAGCATTTCTCAATTTCGTTTAAAAATCTGTTCAAATCAATCATAACACATTCTCAATATTGTTCCATGGCTATTCGTTACAGAGATTATTTAAGTTTGCAAAAGAGGAAAAATTTCTAGTTAAACTCGTATCAAATAGCATGAAATCCTGTCGGTGCTGGTAAGATTATTTCTGACAAGTACTGAACAAAACAACAAATAAAAATAATAAATCGAACCGACACTAACCTTATACAATTTATCTTTTTTGCACAATTCGACCGACTGTTTCCATCGATTATTGCGTTTGAAGAGGTAGGCAGCGATACGACGAAACTCCAGCAGTTCGTGCCGTTCAAGACGCTGAGCGAGGGCAATGTTATCAACGTTGTCGAACGCGTCAATAGAGGCACGAAGGCCCTGAAATTAGTAACCGTATGTACAGATACAATGTCAGATCGTATGTAAAACACTATCGTGTGATCTGAGTCCAGAAACTGTATAAAAACGTATAGGGCAAAGCGAGGACAAGGGAGCTTTCATCACAACTACTGATAAGGCCATAGAAAAATTCTTAAGGTTTATGTGTACATATTTCGCAGATTAAATGTATTGTCCATGTATATAGCACGCGTCAGAAATAGCTGTCTCCTTTCAAGGGTGATCTGCGAGCGAGCAGTAGTGCTATAATATATTTAGAGCATCGAGCGAGCAGCGGTCATTCTCAGCACGTTACTGTATATATCCTACTTGTTTACTAGAAATTTTTATAATCTGAATACTCGGCGAAACCTGGAGTAAAGCATTGCAACAAACAGACTGAGCGAAACAACGAGCTTACCACAAAATCTTCATGTCACCTGTCAAGTGTGAGTAGCGAGGAACGTAGAGAGGTCAGCAGTACTTAGTTTCCGGCATCGAGCGATCAGCGGTAATTTCCGAGGGGTTACTGCATGTATCTACAGGTCCCTAGAAATTTACTACTACTCAAAGAACTGCTAAACGTGAAGTACGCACAGCAACAAAAACAAATAAGCTATCTTCCAGGGAATAACCGGAACCGAAATTTACCGGAACCGGAACCAGCAACCGGAACCGCTCATTTAAACCGGATCCGGAACCGGAACCTGGTCTTCGAAATTTATATATAGTAAAACAGATGATGGAAGAGATGAAGGTATAGTGGATTTAAACTGCATTAAAATAACTTTTACATTAAACTTAATGTATTGCGATGGTATTATTGCCTTTCTGAAACTTTAAAGAGACTGAGGAAGTTAACAATGTTTATTTATTGATCAAATATGTCGGTTTTTGGACACCCAGAGCAAAAAATGCCTTACACTATACACCATTGCGTAAACTGCGTCAAATCGAATATGCTTACAAAGCTTGGACAAACAGTGCCCGTCAGCTAGATCATAATGGATGATAACTTTCTAATCAGAATGCTATAAATGAGACACACTGTGATGCTGCTCGCACAGTTTCAATAAATACAGTTCATTGCCAAGAAAGCAGTTTCTAGCTGCGTTGCAGATAACGTTAGTTTACTTCAATTTAGACTGATTTACCAAGTTTACAAGCGCACTGGCCAGTTTACCAAATTTATGTAAACCAAGCTTACCCTAAGTACTTCTGCGTAATCCATAATCTGTTACCGAGTTGGACCGGTTTAATTCAAACGTATCCCACAGACTTCTGGATGTGTAAAATAGCTGATACAAGCATCGACCTGGCTTTGATTTAGCAAACTCCTGCAGGTTATTATGAAAAATTCCTAGTCAAATTATATGCCCTACTTACGTTTCACGCTGCAAATTGGTTAGTTAATCTTTTCTTTTGCTTGATTGTATTGGAGCTTGATCGTTGTGTAATATATATTACATATGTTTGGATTACAGGATGAAGCAAAAAAACGTGGAAAATTTCAAACAAAATTTTTAAACCGGAATTCCGGTTCCGGTATGGTTTTTGCCCTTTGCCGGAACCGCAACCGGAACACGATTTTCGGCGGAACCGGAATTCCGGTTACTCCCTGCTATCTTCATAGCAAATCAGATAAAAATAGCTGGCGCTTTTACCACAAAATCTTCCTCTTCGATCAACAACTCGTTGAGGGCTTCGTTAATCGATTTATTGTTTAGCGATTGAACGGCGCGCAAATACGGCTTGACCAGTGCTAAATGTTGCAATTTCGTAAACAATCCAACCGTACGAGTATGATCAAGACGAGGGGAAAGCACAACCAACAGGTCATTGAGTAGTAGCGGTTTGAAATCAAGATAGAATTGCATAGCTTTGTAGTAAAGCTCAACGTTTGCTACCTGAAATTACTATATCCCTTAATAAAACTCATACAACTGCCGTTTTCATCATCATCGATAAATTACTGAATTAACGCTGCAGTCCTGTCGCATCAATTATGTTCATGATGAAAACGAGTACATGAACCATAATAATTAAAAATAAACTTACGCCAGTCGTTTTTTTATAAACTTAGAGTGTTTGAAAAGTTTCTGAAAATTCTTAACCCATCTGCAATGGCTTGCAAACATTCTGTATACATTAAGCAGCACCACTCCTCTCAAGCTAAAAGTCATTGAAGGCATAAGAAAGGGATCGCGCTTTTAAAGAAGACTTGTCCTGAACGTGAGCTGCTAAACAATGCAAAACCACTGATTCAAGCTGTAATATATTGATACACCACATCAGCCGTTGGCTACCGTTTGCATTATCAACCATGATGCTAAGCAAAGACGTTTTTGACATCTCGGTTTATTAAAAACAAATTTCTTCTTTTTTTATTAATTTAACTTCGCGTGAAATGAAAGAACTATAATTATTTGTGACTGTTACTTGGAAACAAATTACGACTACGACAGCACGAGTAAAGGAATGTGGTGTAAAACTTTGTTAACTGTCACGAACCTTAGTGATAATTTCTTTGAAGTGACTTTCACGCCAAGCTTCGGTAGGATGCGTCATCATCGTTTGAACTGCGTTATCGTGTTCTTCGTATTTATCGTACAAAAATACCAGTTCGGACCAAAGATGGGCTTGCTCTGCAGCACGAAGTACCTGCAATATCAATTTACGTTATAGGCAGTGTAGAAAAAAGTGATAATTTTTAATATACCATACCTGGTGTATCAGAGAACGACCAAAGTAACACAATTCTATAAAAGAACCAACATGCCTTCTAATTATACGGCAAAACTATGCAACACGGACCGGAACAACATAAACCCCATTGGTAAGCTTCCAACGAAGGAGATGCAACATTCTATATAGTTCAAAACTGGAATCAGAATACAAAACAGATTTTTGAAACAACAAAAATTTAAGTCAAGTAACACCAAACACATTGATAGCTTTCCGTTGAAGAATTATTATAAACGTGTCAAAAATGAGTGTTTTCTCATAGTCCTGCCTTTACAATATTCCCAATCGAAGATATTTTCGATAGGGTACTTTTAAGCTGAATATGATTAAGTTATACAGAAGTGTCAAACGATTTTACTATAAAAGTATATCCAAAACTTTAATGATGCAATTGACACTTCTAATAGCTGGTACGCGCAGATTAATTATATAATTTTATACTTTCCATAAGCGAAGCAATAGTTATGTACATTGAATGAACAAATCTGTTGCCTGGCATATCGAAAACGAGGGTGAAACGGAGTCATCTATGATGCTCAATATGTATAATCATCAGTAACAATTTTTGAGTTTGATATATACCACTCTAAAACCTCATAATGCTGGCATGATAGGAACTATAGGAACTCAAGCGAGGGTGAAACGGAGTCATCTATGATGCTCAATATGTATAATCACCAGTAACAATTTTTGAGTTTGATATATACCACCCTAAAACCTCATAATGCTGGCATGATAGGAACTAAAGTTTGTCACCACCGTGTCACAAAATCTACAATCTAATCTTAAATACACTCGTTTGAGGTATAACAAACACGCAACTACATGCCTGAGTTTAAAAAATGATATTTTTAACAAAGTGTTGATGAACCATATTCGGGCCGGCCCAGAGAGTGTTCCCAACAAACTGGTAAACAGATTACAGTGGTCTCCGCTTTTTTGCTGTGACTTCTCTGCCGCGTGATATGGGCTGCAAAACCCAGAAATCCGCATGGCCAGATTTGTCGAACCCTAAAACAGTTTTGGGCATTTCCCTGGAGGATGGGGTCGAAGCCCTTAGGGTTCAGATACTGGGCGCACAGAATAGTTTTTGAAATTAAACAAAAAATTTTGTCGAATCCATCCTCGCGAAGATGAGTTGTGTTCACCGGCGAATAAGAATCAAAATAAAACGCAAGGATTATTCCGACTCGCGGCGTTTCAGTGGAAACTTAACACGTTTCGCTCGCTCCGCCTTGAAAATACATCAAGTTTTAAATTTTTGATTGCTTTTTGATAATATAGTACACCTCTGCCAGTAATAACTAGTGTTCATTTGACATCTGTGTTCGATTTTCGTTAGAAAACTGCATCTTTTGTCCAAACTGAGTTCGAAGGTCCTGTTCGGTGCAATCAAATGTGTTCGAAGTCTGTTCGAGCAGTATTTGATCGTACTTGTTACAAGTAAACAAACGTTTAAATAAAAGAACATTGCAATAATAATAAAAAACTGTTGATACAAAAATTTCCGTGTTCTTCGAAACTGTTCGAAAGAAATTGTTTTGTTGTTCGAAATTGGACGTGAAATGTTCGATGTTCGCCCGAAATCTATTCGTTCGAAACGTGTCATTTGTGATGGGAAAAATTTTCATATATCTAATGGACTCCATAATAATAATCACGTAAAGTAAAAACTGAAAATCAAGAAAAAATAATTGATGCAGACTTACTTTTGGAATGTTAACGCGCGACCAAAACAGTTCCAAATGTTCCCTCATTTTCTGTGGTTTATACTTCGAATAAAGAATAGCCAATTCAGTAAACATTCCCATGTGTGCGCGCTCCAGACCTACAATTGGAACGATTAAAAATGTTCCCTCATTTTCTACGGTTTAAACGTCGTGTAAATAATAACCAGTTCAGTAAGCATCCCATGTGTGAGCACCGCAGACCTACAATTGCTAACAAAAATAATTTAGAAGCACGCATGTAAGCCTGGCGCAAACAATTACATAAGCTACAGTTTTAGTTCATCGGTACACGTACAGCCGTCTTAGATTATACCAAAACCTAAAAAGCAACGGGGCCGCATCGTTAGACCTTCCGCACAAAACTGTTTCTGTTTACTAACCATAACTAGCCTCAGAAATACCGCTGCGGTACGATACTAGTAACCTGAAATACGTCTACGGTACCACTGAAAGACAGACACCACAAATTTAACCCTTGCAGTAATTAATATGTATGCCTGAAGCCATTTAGATATGAGTTTGCCTGGATAGACAGTGATATAGTTATATATCTGTCTGATATAAAATATGATACAAAACATTAGTCAACCTAAAGGCACTAAGTAAACATTATTCTAAAAAAACAACTAGTTCCATAACGAATGAACAGCTCACCGAAGCGTAATTCGAAATATACGCACTGCGATAAATCACTCATACACACTTTCACTTCACGCACATATTAAATGGAACGCTACGCTCTCTCTGCTAAAATAAAAAATATACGGAAATTCTGGGAGAAAACAGTAAGTTTCAACTAATTTAATTACCAAGTCCGGCTTCGAGCAACTGGATCAATTCTTCGAAATAACCACGATCCTGATAGTAGTTGATTAGCTCTTCTAGCCAATCCGCATGAACGACGATATGAAGCCCACACATTTGGGAAAGGCGAAATTCTTGATTGTCAACACATGCAAAGCAAACCTAGAAACAAATTTTAATTTGGCAGAGTAAATTCGAAAACAAAGAACTAGAGCATTTAAGATATCGTAACGCAAAAATATAACCAAACGTTCTGGTTTCTCAAACAGAAAGCCAAACGCTTTAATCATGCTTTAGAACCCTCTCAGTACCAGTTAGTGGGTATTCTTTCAAACCAATGACGTACTATAACTGCATCATATCTTCGATTGCGCGCTATTTACTGCCCCTGACTGCCCATCATTTAATATAAAACAGAAAATAATCACAAGTTAACATTGCCGTATGGTCGATCGAAGAAGATATATTTTAAGGCATAAAATACCCGCTGAAACCATGCAATGTCGCTCCTTAGAAATAGCCCATATTTTTGCAGAATTGTAAACTAAAGTGGTCTGAAGATCTAATAACGTTTACAATAAAGCAAATTTACCGTAATATATCACATCAAGTGTAAAATTCCTACTCACCTCCTTCCATGTTTTAGTTGAATTCGCTTTCCGTGCTGCATCGACCGCTCCTTGATATTCGCCTAGTCGAACCAACGTAATCGCGAGCCTGGCAAAATTGCTAACGTTGTTGTACAACAGTTTCGCAGCTTCAAACATTTTATCGTCAAAGCATCGATCGCCAACCTGTAGTTAAACAAAGCAAGTCAAGTAAAGTAGTATACAATATAGTTCACATTTACGACATGTAATTATTACAAATAAATGGGACTGTACTGTTAAATTGTAATGATATATGTAGTGGTTTTAGGTCAGACATAACGTGTTCGAGAAGGCAACACGAATTTTGCGGCACCTCAAATAATATCTGACACCATATTTCTGCGACAGACAGAGACTTTCATTGTTGAACGTGGTATAAAGTACTTTCATTTACAAAATTGAGGGCCACGAGTAGAATACACATAGGGGTGGGTTTTCTTAGGAAAGATGTCACTCAATATAGGTCGCCACGCCTCGCTGGCGTCACAAAAGAGGAGCCGCCGCCCACATTCTTCAAAAAGTTGACTGATGTGGTTATAGCAAAACGATTGCAGACGACTACCGCTCACATTTGCAGACCCCTGCTACGCCTTGTGTCCATCCCTTGGAATCCTAATTTTAACCAGTCTGGATAGACGGGCTTTGTATTTGTGAATAAAATAAGTTTCGATATTACTCAAGGCCTATTTTCAGGGTGTCCGCGCATATGGCGAAACCATTTTCAAGGATTTTCAAGGATTTTCCCGGATGGGCGTGCTGACTTGCTATGCACCACTGTTTACATCTCCAATACTGATCTACGCACCAAATCACCTATCGCTCATTGAAATAGCGCTATAATGTTATAAGTCACAACTCAAAGCCACATTAAGATCAAGTCAGATTACACTACCGGGAGGTTACCAGCATATTTCAGCCGGCCGGATGGGCGTGCTGACTTGCTATGCACCACTGTTTACATCTCCAATACTGATCTACGCACCAAATCACCTATCGCTCATTGAAATAGCGCTATAATGTTATAAGTCACAACTCAAAGCCACATTAAGATCAAGTCAGATTACACTACCGGGATGTTACCAGCATATTTCAGCCGGCCGGATGAGCGTGCTGACTTCCTAACATCATACGATACTCTGATTTTGTAACTTGACCCGGATTTTCCAGGATCATAAATTTTATTTTCAAGGAAATTCTAATTTTTGAGACAAATTCAAGGATTTTCAAGGACGATTCTCATTTTCAAGGATTTTCAAGGATTTTTAAGGATTTTCAAGGACGCGGACACCCTGTATTTTATGTTTGGAACATCTATACATAAATTTATACTCCTGTACACGTTAGAACAAGAAATATTATTTGACTAACACAATTTTGTAACAAATAGGTTTTAAGGCAACAAGAATGAAATTTCGTCAAATTAAAACACCAACGTTTTACTTGGCCATTTTT
The DNA here is from genome assembly GCA_030248225.1 of Trileptium ribeirensis. Classification (NCBI taxonomy): domain Eukaryota; kingdom Metazoa; phylum Nematoda; class Enoplea; order Enoplida; family Thoracostomopsidae; genus Trileptium; species Trileptium ribeirensis. The sequence continues at coordinate 27,293 of JASANE010021718.1, forward strand.
ATTACTCACCAAAATCAGTGCTTTTTCATTAGTTTTCTGATAAGCAATCAATTATTATGATGAACATTTTATGGTAAACGAATGAAAGTAAAATAATATAAATATTAATAATTAATAAATATCAATAACTGAATCTCTGACCATAAAATTGCAGCTGGTTCATCAACCTAGAAGCCACATATAACGACGCACTAGCCTATAATACAATAACAGTCTCCAACCTGTTGAACTTGGGCATGATTGGGCCCTGATATATATTCTTCGAGATCAGCCAAGCGATTTGTTTTCGCATACGCATAAACAAGTTCAGTTTCAATGAACGATTCGCGCGATTTCTTCTTGGCCATTTGAAGATACCGGACCAAATCTTCCCAGTGTCCTGAAACAAAAAAAACATAAATTCATTACTGTAGCTTAATTTAACAAAAATACTTACACCTGAAACATGCGCAACAAAAATTGTGGGTACACTCATACATAAAAGTTCGACGATACCAAATTGTAATAAAATGCAGAAAAACGATATAAAAACTATATTTAAGCAACGACGGACAAACAGTTACAAATGAATTTGTTTTATGTCCAGAATGATTAATAATATTAGATATACAAATATCAAATTTGGAGCACGTTTATGATCGACTGTTACTATGTTTAGTGTAAAAAATGCCTTTATCAAGGAATATTAAATAAATTAGGTGAATCAAATAAGAGCTACTGAATGTAAGTTAACTGTTTACGTGTTACATAACTGGCTTCTCCTATTACTAATATTATATTGACAGCCGGGCACCCCAGTTTATATTTGGGGTTACTGAAAACATCGGAGAATCGAAATATAGACAAAAATGCGCATATTTTAGCCCAAGAGAGAAAAATTCGTTAATTTTAGTCGCGTAGGAAGAAGCTTGGAGGCACCTGGATGGAGGCCAAATGTGACTGTAGGACATAACTGTGACAAGTCGAAATACCTGGCAAACATATTTAACAGAAGCCTGGACAGCATTGTAGTGTACATTAATTGTACGACTTCGGAACTACAATCCCTCTAAAGTAAGCATCGACTCTTACTTTCAAGTTTCTTTAGTAATTATATGTGATATTATGATTCTGTAAATAAATTTATACAAGAGTGCAAGATAACTAAAGAAAAGATGATGAACAGGTTTAGACGCCAACAGATCAAACAGAAAACAATTTCGATAAACGTTGCCAAAATAAAGTATGGCCAGGGACTTGTCTCATCGTCAAGAAAGTGAATTCTGCGTTGAAATAGCCATATAGAGCTTTGCTTTCTGGACAAAATGAGCCCAACCAATGCCGAATCGCTCCGGTGGTTAAGGAGATATGATCAATTTAGTGTCTTGGGAATCCCAAGGGCCATTTAAAACCCATCTTGATGCAACCCAGCCTGGAGGTCAATGGCAATGCACGGCACACATCTATATATAGTTTTCCTTTCCGAACAAAGCCAGCGCATCCGCGACCGAATCGCTCTAGTCGCTGAGTAGATATGACCAATTTTGTGTGTTTGGGATCTCAAAGACCCATTAAAAACCATCTTTATCCAACCCTAATTGGCAGATGAGGTTAATAGCAACGCACGGCACATAGCTGCATAGAGCTGCTTTCTCTATAAAACTAATTTAGTGGGTTCGAGATCCCTTGGGCCGATTTAAAAACCCACCTTGGTCCAACCGGTCTGGCAGGTGAGATCACTAACAGCGTATCGTATATAGCAGTATAGAGCTTTGCTTTCTGAACAAAATGATCTCAACAGCAACCGAATCATTCCTTTGCTTGAGCAGATATGACGAATTTGGAGTTTTCGGTGATCCCAAAACCCATTTGGAAACCCATTTTGACACAACCCTTGAGTAAGTGGTCCCTCAGCGTCAATGCGCTCCACTTAGCTTTATATAGCTAAAGCTTTTTGAACAACAAAATTGTGTAAGAGTGTTACTTTAATCTGGAATTACTTCTTAGTCTTCATCATTGTTTCTATAATTAATATAGAAAAACTTATTTACTGAGGACAATTAGACTTAAATCTTGAATAGTATATAAAAATTACAAAAATTCGATCATACCTTCGCGGTCTTTGCGTTTAATAGACCCTATTGTTGATGATCTTTGCCTCTCGTATCCCTCAAATTCTAGAATTAGGTTTAAACATACTTTAAACACACATTCACCCACACAATTAAATTCTGAATGCAATTGGGTTAAAACCACAAC
>JASANE010021719.1:0-17289 GCA_030248225.1 Trileptium ribeirensis
CGTTACGTTTATTTCTCATGATTTCGGCGTCAAAAGTGCTTGGACGCACCTTAAATCGAACCAGACACAGTTACGGGAACAAAGTTTTCAGGTGTTGCCCAATGCCATGGTCGTTAGTAATTGTTTTGGTAATATTGCTGTATTGATGTATCTATGCCGTTATGAGTGTGTTTTGCCATTATTTTATGCCCTTGCATATTTCGTGATAATTGCGTATTCTGTAGGACGGAGTCACTCAGGTACCCAGGACGTTTGACTACGGCGAAGGTTCAAATTTAGAAGAAAACAGGAGAGAGCCTTTAACTGGCGCTAAAATAAGGAGTGTGAACGGAACTCGACCGGTTCCCCCATTTCCCTATTGGAAATTCAAAATTTAGACCGTCCGGGAATAGGAGGCCTTTGACAATCTAAGGGGAAGGGAAGTGATCAGAATCAAGACCATCAAGTTTACCTGGTTTGAGCGAACCAGGGCTTAATGGTCGCAAAAGTAAGCTGAAACAACTGGGTTACGGTAGTTTCCGATTATTCGGAAATCACGGACCTCGGGCCTGTTTATCGGCCCGTAACCGCCCAACGGTTCAGATTTACCGGGAAGGCCCCGAGTACTTTTCGGTAGAGAATTTTCAGGGCTCTCGAACGAGCCCAAGACATCGCAAATCGCTGGAGGATTTCACGAGATATCCTGGGGACAAATAGGTGAACATTCAATCAACAGCCAATACTTACGCTAGGTTTGGTTGGTACCATGGTCCCGAGTGGACCTGAGATAGGCATATATGAATATATAGTTATGTATATATGTAGATATGTGTGTGCTGCCCGATCTTTGTGCCTCGGTATATCTATTTTCCCGCCCCCACCGTATCAGAACTTTCATTTTTATAACATCCGTTGACGCCGAAATCATGAGAAATAAACGTAACGGGCCGGAACGAGCCTGTTACATATGTATGGTGTACTTGACATCGTCAGTAAAAACAATAGGTAGTCTAAGACAGTATAATTAAGTTGATGGTGCCTCATACACCATCTATTGTATTATATAGTGTATACCACTGTATGGTATGGTGTATACTATTAGGGTACACAACTTTCACGTGGAGGTCCTTTTATAGCATAAACCCATAAAATGCACAAATAATCTCAAAATAATCACTTATCAGTGATTGAGGATTCTGGTACAAGTGAACTAAGTAATCTTCCCTTTACATGAGCTTTAAGCCGCTAGCTCTGAAAATCAAAAGTAGTTTACTATTGCTGCGTGTCAAGCATAAAACGGCACAACACTCTCTTCGCTTCAAGATGATGATCACTCCAGCGTCATAAAAGTAGGCAAGGCCTGATGATAGGTAGGTGTAATCTGGCCACCGCTATGTCCTTCCCTACGACCATACGCTTACGAAATAGGTTACAAACTACGCCTCTGAAGTAGAACCAAGTGAACATTTGGAACAATATACGAACAAATTGAGGACAAAGAATGTCTGTCAGCGCCTTCCAAGCGTACCAAAATTGCTCACAAATCATGTTGCGTGAGAACCTGGTGGTGGCATCTAGCCTTTAAAAAACCGAGTAACTAGAAAATATTAGTATATAGGATGTTCGTAAACAAGGAGTGTAACGTGTATCGGCAATTCGGTGTTCGCATTGAACAAAACTAGTGCTAGCCATTTTTCATTTGTACATACAAATTTTTTTACGATAATTAAAGCGAATTTATGGGTAGCTCTTGATTTAAATTTATGCTGGATGGAGACATTTGTAGCCAGCAGTTACAAGCTAGAGCTGCGCTCTAGCGTCGGGAAATTGGTCGCGTATTTGCTGAACCGTCAACCAGTTAAGCTTCAAAGTGATCGCTAGTTGTAGTTTTCTATTTGGGCAAATCGATATTATCTTACCTATGTTTCAGATGACGTCAGCTCATGGGTCGGCGCATAAATTGAAAATTTAGCTTCTCCTTGAGGCACATGCTATAAATAAGGTGGCTTCAGTCAGAATCTCAGCCTGTACGATCAGAGACTTGATTTAAAGACAAAACACATCGCACAGCACGCGCTCCCACAGTTTGAAAACTTGGGCCGGTCTGAGAGAAATTTAGCCTTAGATCGAGCGACAGCAAAACCCTCAAATCTTTTCACGGCGACTTCGTCGCTGAATTTTTGGTATTTATTTTTCTGGCATGATCTTCAGATTTTCTTATAGTATTCACAAGTTTAGATACTTCATATTTCGATCCATATTCAGTTTCTGGCATTCTCTTTCTTTCTCTCTGTCCGCACGGGTATATGTATATGTAGTGAGTCATCGGCATGCCAACTGCTGGGCTAGCGCTCGCACAAACGAAATCACCGCTCGTAAAACATCAAAAATACGATCGTTGGTGCAACACACATGTAGTAGAAACGTAGCGTACATTATAACAGCAACACACAACTCATATACGATTGAAAACGGTGAACGGGTGGGGAAATGAAGGATCAAGAATGACAAAATTTAGGGTTTTGGACGTGGATTTTAGGGCCAAGTGATGGACAAGCTTAGGAACCTACTGAGATGGTCACAATATGAAGGCAATGCAATAACGATCCAGAGTTCTAAGGTTATCAAGATGACCATTGCCAACTCACAAACAAATGTGAAAAATTGTGTGAATTTGAGCCAACCTTGGCCACGCCCCATCGGCAATTGGTTTTGTCGTGTACTAAACCTTCGAAAATAACAACATTTGTTGCTAATCAAATTATTTCTAAATGGAGGTTTAAGCTTGGAGTTCACACAACTAGCACAGAGGATGTTCCCAGCATTTATAGTATAGTTTATCGAATTACCTACTGTTAGAATTCTTTTAATTGTAACATAGAGCCAATATGTAAATTCCTCTTCGTCACAAGTCAGCCCAAGCAGACATCAATTGACTATTAGGGTGGGGTGCTAACCTTAGTAAATTGTGAGACAGTCCAGGGGTGCCACAGGTTACGCCCCCAGGGTTCAAAATAAAGTTTTTGCTCCAAATCCAAAACGTACGCAATCCTTCAAGGGTATCTTGTGAGCAGTGAGGCATACTTTTGTCGGTTAGTGTGAGAAAAATTTGACATAATCAGAGTGGTCAAATCATACCCAAAGCTCTAAAATAACGCCTGCGGAGTAACTCAATCGTAGCTCGTCATTAGGGCTTGAGTACCGTCAGTATCCGATGTTCTTCTAACAGTCTGCTAAAACTATCTCGACCATATTCGACTCAGTGAAAGTCCTGCCATGTTATGGGACGTTTATAGTTATTTCCAAAATGGCTATAAGTTGTCCAACAGTCTCATGAGGCGCAAACTGTTTCCGCATATAGCTTTTCTAGACACCCCGACAGCTAGAGGAGTCTTACGTGACTGATAAGTTTTGCATGAACAGTCTGCTTTGAGTATGAATTTTATCTGGTAGAGTCTCCTGCGACTATAGCTAAAACATGCGCAAAAATTTGAATTTCTTATCTTGGCGTTTGTCAACAATTGTACTTATCCAACATTTGAATCTTTACACAATGTGCAAAATTTGGATTTTACGCCTCGGCAACTGTTAAAATTTAAATTTTTACCGTTATAGTATAAATCATAACATTAACCGCACAAAGTCAGCACGCATGGACAGTATCGTCTGTCTTATATAGTCAGCCTAGGCTAGATAGGTTATCCAGAGAGCTACACACGACTGCAAGGAAAACGCGTATAGCTAACTCGTGCAATAGCAATGTCCATTGAATCTACTTCGATAGCCAGACAAGACGAAGTCAAACTGCACTCGACTTGTCGTAAACGAGTCATTATATTGTTCATGCATAATCGGTCTGACTGTTCATAACGTAGGGTAAGATAAAATTCGACCGCAGGGGAAAAGCAAAACGGTTCACAGATTTCTTAGGTATTGTTAGGACCTCAATGTACCATAGCGCTTTACTTTGATTGGTAATAGGCAGTGATTATTGCTCGATGATTATTATGATTTTACCTTGTTTGTACCCCTTTGTCGTATCATACATTCATGCATCTATATTATGTAAATGTGCAGTTTTGCGCAATGATTAAAGTCAATGTTGTGCGTCGATAGCGTTGTCCAACATTTGTTTTGGTCTCTTCAAGCTGAGCCGCTTGAAGGATGTCCAAAATCTGCGGGTAGAAGTCTTAAAACGAAGGTAACCCTTCTTTCCGCACTGCGCAGATCAAATGCCGAAGAACATCAAGACACATTTTCGACTAATCGCTGAAATTACAAGTATTAGAAATAACTGGTTCTTAGTCCGTGATTTCATGGGAACGTAATTGCTTTCTCCCTTAACGATGGTCGCCAATCGAGCCCAACAATGGACATTCTGGTCTTTTCACACTTACAGATTTGATCGAGTACTATGATGCAGCTGGTGCATGAAATGTTTTCATTCCCGTAACTTTGGTGTAGGAATGTTTCGACGAATATAGCATCTTGTACAATACCTGCTTTAACTATACTCCGAAATTTAATCCAAGCGTAAAGTGGTGATCATTTTTTCAAGGTTATATGTTTTAAGTATTTTATCCTTCCGGAATAGTCAACTATCCGTGGTATGACCTGGGCATGATAGTTCTCAAGCCTAATGCGTGTTGTTTACTACCAGTAATAATATAATAAAGTATTAACCGGAGTATTGTGAGGGGAGTCCACGAAACTATTAATAAAAACGTTAACAAAATACATTGTTTTTAAAGTTACTAAATACGGCTCATGAGTCATCAACCATAGAGTCCAAATTCTCAGGGACTGTCGGAACCTTCTGGGGGTCATAATCGCTTCATATTATTACACAGTAGGTCCAGAACCATACTCCATTGAGGATGATCTAAATTCAATATGTTAATGGAAATAATATTTACCGGTACATTACGCTCAATGTCTAGTTGCTGAAGATCATACGGGTAGCTTCCATAGCCGATAAACAACCTCCGAGTGAGATCAGAAAAGGGAACATTGGTTTGACATTTATGACCAGTGAACAGGTGTCACTGCCGATTTTCTGGGACACCTGAGTAATCATACCGAACACTAGACACGTGCGCAGCCAATTGGCGTAGTCCGGACACATCTTGTGACGCACGCCTGCGACTTGCTAAGCTCCATAGTTCCCCCTAGGAAAGGCCGGCCAGGTGGGTTACCCCCCTTGGGATGGCCGCGACCGCCCCTGGCATGACCGACCGCCGCCATGTATGACTAGGCCTAAGCCTTAGTCTTGGCCTAAGCTAAGATTTCTATATGAGCTATGTACTAAGCCTAAGCCTAAGTCGGGGGCCGCCGCCCCCCGAAACCACGCTCTAAGCTGTTCTTTTTTCAGGCAATCACAAAATGTATAAATCAGAAGAGTGTCTGGAGATGATCGAACTATACCGGTACACCCTTGCAGATTGAGTCAGTCAATATTTTCCTCAAACAGATAGGTCGGGTTGTCCGAACCAGTGGCATACAGTATTTTAATGTATTATTGATTTTTTGTTTTATTTATTTGATTGCACATAAAAATTTGTCAATATCCGACGACTTTCATGGGCTTGTTGTACAGTGTTGATTGCCGTATGGTTTTGCTACTCGTGTAAGTGGAACCCGTTTTAACAGGGAACCCTGTATGAAATATCGTGTCGACCACTGGAACCAAAAGCGAAAATAATAGAGAAAATTGAGCAGGCTTCAAAAAATCAAATAAAGTGAAAACGAATAGTACAACTTTGACCTGCTTTCCAGGGTGAGGTGGAATGACCTCTCAGGCAGCAGGTTGCTCTAGCTCAGCTAGGTATTTAGTCAGTTGTTATACACCTGACAAACACTGTGGCACGATACCGCCGATTCCATCGAGCCTTTTGAACATACATGCACATGTTTCCGAATCAAGGGGAGGGGTAGCGAATGCCTCGCGGAGGAGGGTCTGCGGCCTCCAGAATGTGAGATCAGCCGGCAACCGGTGCTTGTGTAGATTATCCGTAGGAGGATAAAGTTTCGAAATTTTTCGGCACTCAAGATTTTTTATTTTTACCAATTTTCCTCATTTTTGTTAATCTTGCTTTTATTTTTGGCAGTTTTCCACAATATTTGCTAATATCCTCCAATTTTAGCCGCGCCGTCGCCGTCACGGGAGTTAAATTTAGAAACCTTTGTGTAAATAAGACCCTCCTACAAAGCAGAGGGGGTACGTGTCCACCCGTTTGGAGGCGTCCGAACCTCAGGGAAATATTTCCCATCCCCTGCGAGCAGCACGCCGTATATGCTGACGTTTCAATGCCTCAGTGGCGGGGGAAAGCCGGAATTGGCGGGCGAAGAGGTGATCAGGAGGGGTAGTGACAAAAAGTTGACAACCCTTCCCCCTTGCGGACGTAAAGCCAGGAATAAACAGCACAGATGGTTGCTGATGGCATAACAGCTGCAACTAAACCGAAAGCTCCAGCAACGCTGGCCAAAGTTAAATATATGTCGATTTTGCTAACTATCGCAGTAAATAATATCAAGTGGCACCTACACTCACAATAAAACGCACCGGTCATGATCTTACTTAATGTAGACCCTATATATTAAACATCATTAGGCAGATGCACATCATAATACAAAGTTGTAAAAAGTAAGTTTCGGGCATAGAAAGTTTGACATCCTTCCTAGGCGTTGCAGAGGGAGGCATTACCTGCGGTGACAAACAATACGAATTAGTCGGATAGTAATGTATACGTCATACAGCAAGTACACGGTGTTTTATGAGATACAAAAATACAATATCAACCATGGTATTATCAAAAGCCAAGGAATCAGCGTAAACACAACAGTACTATAGTTAGTTCATAACAACGAGTTCAAGAAATTAACCACATTATAGCCTCATTATCCGGCAAAAACATGTTCTTGATGTAGTCGAGCTTACAAGAATAAATTTGCAAAGTTAAAAGTTAAAGTAATATATAAATTCAGAATAAAATTTTTGCTCAGAACATTTAAAACTAATGTCAACAATCATTACACAACTTCCTTTTGCACTATTCAGATTTAAGAACAGCGACTTATTCATTGAAGATTGGCTTATGGCTTACCATCGCTTACTTAACAAATATGAGTAAAACTACATGGCTAAAATGCAATGGCTGCTTCCTTGTAGCCATAAATGCACATCAAATTGTATGACTTGTTAGAGGTCCACTAGGCTACCTAGCGTCTCCAATTTCCACAAACCCAAAAATTTCCATTTTTATCCAGGGCTTCTCACATTTTCATTTATTGTATCCCTCCCTCCCTTCTACGTCATCAATTTATTCGTTTTGTTTTCTTCAAATTATTCTAAGCATAATTTGACGAGTTTTTCGTTTTAGCTAACTTACAGTTAGCTTGATTTTCTTTAGTTTCTTCAGTTAGACGACAGTTTCTTACGATTTGGTACAAAGTACTTTATTTCCGAAACTGGGCAGTTTCGTTCTAAATTCATGAATTTTGTGGTCATAAATTAGTCTTGTAGATTTAATGTCGTGTGGCGTTAAATTCACTTCGATGAAGTGCTGCTACAACGCAGAGTGATTAATCATTAGGAGCTAAACGCCACGCCGAACAGATGGATTTTTAGTAGTTTGCGAAACTCAGTCAACGATAATATATCTGATCGTATAAACACTGGAAGAGCGTTCCAAGTAACTGGTGCAAAACAGTCAAAGCTGTTTGTGACTCGTTGAGGCACTTGAAGTTGACATCGTTGAAATAGACATGAACTAACGCATAATCGTTGTTTATTAATTAGGTTGGTGGGTCCATTGTTACTGAGACACTTGAAAACAATGTATGCTATATTAAAGGCGATACGTTGATCTACTGGCAACCAGTGCAGATACGTTATTACTGGTGTTATATGACCGAAAAACACTGGCGAATCCAGCCAATAATCTTGGAGGGGCGGTCATTATCTTATAGCATAATGAATCTACACTTAGTTTATAAAACAAAAGGAAGTTTCCTAGTTTTGCTAGCAGCGAATAGGTCAATAATTTCATCTGTATTAGGCAATGCATCTCTATGAGCCTGTATTATTATCAAGTCTTCCAATCGATCCTCTGACATCGTACTGCGCAGAGCTGTCAGTGTCCTCTCCACCTTGCTAAACAGTCGCTCGGCTTCGCACGTAGTAATTGGAAGCGTTGCAAAGATTCTGATAAGTAGAAAAATGTTTGGGAAGATACGGCGGTTGCAAACATTTAGCGTTTCAATTGCCGAAATATCAGTAAGATTTTTGCAGTATTTTTGCCAAACGTAAAATTCAGCCTTGACGTCGTCTGAAGAACCAGCCAGTAACGACGAATAGTTTTCATATGCAGGAGAGATATCCTCCCAACGGGCATTTTTTGCTCGAAATGGAATGAGATTTTGAAGATAACAAGCTATGCTCGTATGCTTCGCAAAACGCTGTTGGAAATCTAAAATTATTGCGTCTAACATCGGCACGAAACAGTTGAGACGATAATGTTCTTCTGGCGAGGTATCTGCACCACCGACGTTTGAGCGATGACGAGAAATCGAAGAATGTCGTGGTTTCCTTATTGCAACTGACAAGGACTCGGCCATTTTCACTGCTTCAGTGAATAATACATTGAACTCAGCGTCAGCTTCACGCCTACACCGCTCCATTAATGTTGCAGTAGCATTGACTAGTTCCAGCGCCGTAGATATGTCGCTATTTGGTTGCTGCAGAGCAGATGCAAGCGGTTTCATTACTGAAGAAATATATTTCAAGCAGACGAGGCCAATTATGGTTTCAGATTTGGAAAGGCATGCTAAAAGCTGATTGGCTTTAGTGCGTGAGTCATAGTCCTTCCATCTTTCCATGCGTTCCAAGGTTCTAATAACTGCGGGAAATATATCCCAAAACCGGCCGATGGCTTCGTGACGTTCGACAAACCTTGTCGTGCATACAGTTAGAAGCCTTTTCGTTGAAGAACTTTCATAGGCCTGCAGTTGTTGTTTTAGGAGGTCCACTCGCTTGGCGCTGTGGTTTATAGTATTTATGGTTTCACAAATTGCATCATGAGCATCCCTAATGATTCGAACAGTTAGACACTTTGAGCACGATAAATTCGTAGCATGGCTTGCACAGTGGAAGTAATCGGCAAGCGGGGCTGCGGATTTAATGACGGCTGCCACGCCCACGCTCTCACTTGCCATGGTTGCGGCTTTGTCATATCCTTGACCAACCAGCTGAGAAAGCTAAAATTGGCATTAAAAACTAAAATGTACTTATTTATAAAGGACATGCTAGCATCTGAACTTGAGCCCAGACGTTTGGGCTCATTAATTATAGAACAGTTTCAACCGTTAAAGTGTCAACCAAATGACTTAGGTTAATATAATCAAGAGTTCATGATGATAGTCTGCGGTTGGGTGAACAACCGATGGGAAATCGCTATTGCCAAAGGAGGATGGTAAGGGGCACAGGTTAAGATTAAAATTGCGTAATATATTTTGCCTGAAATGTTGCAATAAACATAGCTTAAAAATGCTAACCACCATTAAATTTCAAATTTTACAATATAAGTCACATCTTATTTTTCCCTTTCCCTGATATATAGCTGTTTTGGGTTATGCAAGAACTACTACAAGATGCGTGTGGTAAGATGGTTAAAAAATTGAAGACGAATTTAATTCAGCATGCCAAAGCCGTTAGGTTTCAGTTTTTTCCAATTTCAAGTCGGGTCTTTTCATATCGGGCTCCTCCACAACAAGTTGATTTGATTCGGTAAAAAATGGATTTGTTTGCCATAGCTAGCTCCGAACACTGCTCTCTCGGGCAACTTACCGAAATATTTGTCATATTTTTGCGTTTAAAACGGCAATCCAGCGACATTTTTCTATTAAAAACAACCAACAATACCCTCAAACGTTTTTTTAAAATAGGTAATAAATGCCACAACTTTACACACACTTTGCCATTAAAATTGCTCGCAATAGTTACTGTGTTTGCGGCGCGTCTCCGGTGTAATCTAGCGAAGTTGTAGTTTATATACATCTAGCTACATACCTGCAGATTGCAATCAGCTATCTTCTGCAAGATAGCAGTGGCAATAAGCTCTCCATCCAGCCGAACTTCATCATCGACATTGCTGATTTCTTGCCGGGCGTTAGAGAATAAATCTATTAGACGTATAGGATCTTCTTTCACGACAAATCCACAGTCAGTTTCTGACACGTATCGTAGAACTATAACCAGTTGTTCCCTCTTCGCCCGGTCAGTAGTTTCGTCAGCTATTACGCACCAACAGCTAGATTTATTTACACATGCTACTATGTTCGCGATTATTCGGTTGCTAATTATAGTTAGTAAATCATTTTGTATTGTTTTACTAACATATGTTGCATTTTTGTCACTTTTACTTATAAAGTTGGCTATTTTAGTATCTCCGCAGTTAACACGTAGTCGCAACATGTGGTTAAAATTTCCATCGTTGTCATCTGGCTTGATAACCATACCGCCAGATAATAGCACATCTCCGTCATCTCTGTGACCACGTAATGCGATATTCTGGACAGCAAGCAGTTTTAAGGTTTCCACAATCTGACCTAGCCCTGCGCGATTAATCTCTACATGTTGCTGGTGGACTGTACTCAGCTTTCATTTAATGTTGCTGGAAGGTGCTTCCATTGAATTTAGAAAATTCGTTGCGAATAGTGTGCTGTTGGCATGAAATTTGGATCGCTGATGCGCCGTTAGGGAACCTTCCTTGCCAGTTAAGTCGTCGAACTTTGTCAGCGGTAATGTCACAAGTTTTCCCATCTTTTGCCCGCTAGTGCCACCGGAAATCGCAGCCCATCCCCCTCCTTGATAACTTGTGGAAAACAATACACAGTGCGAACACCATGCTCCTTTACATGAAGCATGTTGGCTAACAACTAACCAAGGGAACTGAGCCAGATGATTAGCATTTAAGTACCTTATTTCAGATTTTCCTCCTTTTTTCATTTTAACAGAAGAAGGAAATTCTGCTTTTAACGAAGGGATCCATTTGTTACACAAAGCGCTGTATTTTTCCTCAAGTGAAAGCCCTAGTCCACCTCTCATTTTAAGGATGCAATGCCCAAAGTCGTTGGCTGGTAGGAGCTGAGCTGCAGCCACTGTCGATGTTTCTGCAAGGGGAAGATCAACACTTGGAACATGTTCAACGGCACTCGTTGCTGAACTACCAGTTGCCTGATCCAATGGAGCACCATAATGTAGCGGTTGCTGTGATGCATCTTGCGCCATATCCTTCTCTGAAGTCATCGATGCAATCGTAGGCTTAAAAAAACTAGTTATGTTTGTCCGTTTCTCGGCTTTGGGAAACTTAGCAGGGGTTTGACCATCGTCTGACATCATAGTTGTGTTATAGCCAAGTAAACAGTATATATTACCATGTTATTCACGATATCAGTATTACGATATCAGTATTACTAAAGCTAAAATATATAATTAGGCGTGACGTCATAGGGTGATATGTCGTTCTACATATAAATTTTAGGCTATGGGCTATAACTTTCCAACGAACAGACTAAAATTTTATGAACGTTAAACGAATTTTACGAATATTTTTACGAATTTTATGAAAATCAACGTTGACTGACTATAGGAGAAATGGACCAGACTCTGTTCGTTAACACTTTTGTACTTAATGGTAAATGGACCGTTTCTGGTTCGTTAACGTGCATTGCTTGCATCCATAGCTCATTACCCCTAAACTCTGTTCCTTTATACAAAAATTGAATTTGTGTTTACCGAACAACGAAATCGATTTTCCTTCTGACAAAAGAGGATGGTAAGCCTCACAGCTTAAGTTTACTCATGCATTGATCTTATGTATTAATATTGTAATAAGCTTTCCTTTGCTCAGGTGATGCTTAACCATTTATTAAACTAATTAATCTCTATTTCGAGTACGATGAACAAAGCTTTAGTCGCCGCCTGGACTTGAACACGGATAGCTTGTGTGAAACACAAGGCTGGAAGTCAACAGCTATACATGAACTATTGCTCGAAGTCGAACGAATAGCAACGTGGGCAAAATCATGCACAGCACACCATTTCATTTAAAACCAGTATGTGAACCATCGGAGGGGTGGGGGAGCGGGCAACGCAGGGGCGTGAGTGACCTCGCCTGTTTAACTGAAGTATATATTCAGAAGTAGGGGTCGCATTGGTTCTGCATTTCCGGGCCCGAACCGATCCGAACCGACTTCAAAGCTACAGTTTCCGTGAGTGTGCTACGGTACTCGATAACCACAGAAACTTTCATGTTATAATTTTGTCATTTTATTATTGGGTAAAGATGGCGCATACACCTATTAATTTTAGCGCAAAGCTAAAATTTTTCCTGTCCTTTATGATCAGGATTCGTTCTTGGAATGTTGAACGTGAGAATTTTTACCTATGAAGACAAATTTTTTAGGACTGAGTTTAGACCCCACTCGACCTGCACCCGACCTGATTGCGACCTCTATTCAACAAGAAACATGCTGTAGTTGGTGTTATATATCATTTATCCAGTGACGTTGCTATAAACAAACGTATTAGAACATATTATACAAACGTAAAGCATACACTAAAAAACAAAATGAGTCAGAAGAATTTTTTAACCAATAAAAGTAGATTTCTATAAAATAACCAAAAGCACATATAACGCAGCTGTACTATATCGAATAGTTATAGAAATAATATAATAGCTATAGAATTTAAGCGCGGATCGGTTTTCACCAAATGATGATCTGTTCTGAAATGTACGTTCACGACGAACTTATGGGGGTTTTTTAAGGCGAAGTGTTGCTGTAGTGCCTAATTAATTTGAGTTGCTTCTAAATTACTTGTCCGATCTTGGGGGGGGCGACCGCCCCCTATCGCCCCCCCCCCTGGATCCGCCACTGCCAAAAAAAGGTGTTCGTTTTACAACACTCGCCGCAGACAGTAGAACGCGGGTCACAGGTATTAACCGTGTGCTGGGAAGGTTAGAATAAATCGAGTTATAGTTGTCAACTTTTGGGCAGGTCCAACCTTGTATTTACCCCTCTTTCTAGACCATATTTCATAGGTTTTTAACCTAATTGCCAAAATCATACCAATTTCATTATCCTCCCCTGGGGATATCCATTCTCCCACGGGGGTGACTTCTATATTTATCTCCGAGGGGAGAAAACTATCCAAAATTTTATATTTTATCCCTCATTTCCCACTCCCTCTCGACATCATACCCCTTAAAAACGACTTAAATCTAGGAATTTACAAATTCCCATAATTTTACTTAAATAGCATTTTTCTCCTTGATTTATAACTATCCCTCCTGGTGGGGTAAGCTACCTCTCAGCCCGATCGGGTGATACCCTTCCGCACACGGGCAACACCCTTATTTCACTATTATTCCATTTTTCATTGGGTTCAAAAGCCCCTAATTTTCACTAATTTCTCCTGAAACCAAATACATCAATAATTGACTTTTTCTTACCTACATACGACTTCGTAACTCTTTAAAATAGCCAAATGGGATTCCCCTTAATTATCCCTATCCAGAAATCTACTTAATCCTACTGATACCTTTAAATTGTCCCTAAATAACCCATTTTTTCAATCTAAAACTGACATCAGATTTTCTTAATATATAATAATAATAATAAATTACGTTTTGATAAATAAATTTACTTAGCTATATTATGACTTCTGTGTAAGATAGCTACAACTATGGCTAGGGAGAGTAGGATGACGGTAAACGATGTTGCATTGTGCGTTATGTACTTTGTCGGTGTTGTGTATTCTTATGTATAGTTTACATAATTTTTCATCGGTTTTCGTGTTTCTCTTTTCTATTGTTATTATGAAGTAATACTTTTCTAGTATAATCATTATTGGCCAATATGTTGCTCATATATATGTATTCGTTATTCCTACGACTTCTAGTTTTTTCTAACTCTGAAGCTTCGATGTCTACTATACGAGTTTATAAGTAGTTTTGATTGTCTTGAGTCTCAACTAGTGGTATGGCTTTCTCTTACGATTTGCTTCGTATTCCCCATATACATACGGTATTCGTACGCATTCGCGTAGGTACGTACACACACGCACATAAGTAAACTTAGGCTCACTCATAGTGACTTTGCAGGAGGTTACCTGCATCTCTGGACCCTGCCGAGGAGGCGGGTGTGCTAGGCAAAGTAAGCCCTAGCCGGGTTTATGGCAGACCAGAAGAAAGGGCAGCCCATTCCTTAAACGGGAACCTCTGGGTGGGATTGGTCTTTCTACCTTTCCGGCACCTTTTCACCACCCGTTGGACCCCAGGCTGTCACACCATGGGCTGCTCTATCGTCGAAGGCTGTGACATTGTAAACATTCTCTAGGGTGGGACATAGTTGTCGGAACTATGTCCTCGCGTAAGCCTCGCCTAGGGGTTGTCCAATGCACAGGCCGGGGAAATTTTACGCTTAGGGGGCTTGGCAGTTATGGGCCAACACCCACGTTCTATTTGGGGAAAATCCTGTGTCACTTGTCCCTCCAACACTAACACTAACACTTAAAATTCTTTAGTTTTTCTTTCAGATTCACGAACCACACGAACACTTCAGGTAGTATGATTCAAGGTGCATGTATCCTGTAATGCATGATCGCACGTTCTTGTCCTAAAACCGCTTTAAAATATAAAAATTTATAAAAACTGTTATAGGAAGATTATTTGGGCAGTGCGAAACGCACGGTTACCACTAAGTTCCCAACACAGGGGAAAACGTATATCGTTGTTATACCTGGTGCATAATGCCGGGATTTTGTTAAGTTTTGCTCTATAATCTTTGTTGTTTTCTAATGGTGTTACCATATAATTTTTAACTTCTCCAGTTAACGCCGGGTAATAAAATTTCTACCATACGGCTGTGCGTGTTATCTGGCCAGCAGGGGCTGATGGTGTTGTTTTTTTATTATTGATACTTGTAGTTTACTGCTTATAGCCGACGGATGGTGCGGGTCACCAACGCGTGCGCTATCTTTCGTAAAATACTCAAGGTGGCAGGGCCACGTTATCTTCCCAGTACTTGCTCATTTGGCATTTACTCGGTAATATGAGCTAAATTGTTAGCGAAGGCTCCTGTTTCAACGGACTGTTAGATTCATTATTTTAATGGTGCTATTCTTTATCTATTTTCAGACGACCTGTAAATATTTATAGCTTTAGCGTTCTGGTGCAATCTTTCGACATTAATGTTACGATCTCTAAAGGTAACACACAGGTCTTTATTTTATGTAGAAAATAGTTGTTCCAGGTAACGGAATTTTCACGTATTGCCGGAACAAGCTAGCAGTCCTACAAGACGTCCCTCATAGCTCCAGTCTGTATCTCAACTCTGGCCGCTTGTCGAGCTGAGATAGAGCTTGGATGCCTTCAGAACTAATATAGTTCAAACCTACTCGTGTATGACCACCTAGGATAAAAGTTCTTAATTCAAATTTTCCAATTTTACTCTTTAAAAGTTATGCCAAAATTTATTCAAATTCTACTTACTCTACACTACGGGACTGTTACGCGGACTCTTCGCCGTAGTGACATTTTGCCTAAAACTGTTGCATATTACATCCAGAACCTGTGTTCTCGGGCACGTTCTGGTGGATTCTAAGCTTATAGGTGTACTAGCCTGCACGGGCGCGGTACCACCATACAAAACTATCTAAGAAACCTTTAAGCAAATTATCGTTTTAACTAGCAATATTGTAATTTTGTTTTCTTTTCCTTTTTTCTTCCAACTTTAAAACTTTTCCATAACCTTTTTAACTACATTTTAAATTTGTCCGTTTTTACAACCTAAACCTTTGCAAAGTTTTACTCAATGTCACGACTTATTCTTTTCAACGTTTTATCAGTGCACCATGGCCTGTTATCCGGACTTGCCAGGGTACAAACGTTGATGGGCCAAGTTCTCATATTCGCCAACGTTAGTTAAAATTCTCAGGTTTAACTTCGAAATGCATTAATCCTAGTTAGGCATTTCTAACATAAATTTATTACCCACGGCACGTTCTCCGAACTCGCCAGGGTACAGTCAGTATTAGCACGGATATGCAATCCTGCTAACCGAAATTCAATTTAGCCTCAGCTTAATTTCGAAGATGTTACATCTAAACTTGGCCGAGTGCACCAATACCATCCATACCTAAACTCCCAATTTTTATCCCATGGCAATTTACTTTTTAATGTGATCAATGGTCTATGTTTGTTTAGGTCGCAAGACATAATTGGCAATCAACTCGAATGGGGCGAACTGTAGTTTATTTTAGTGTATATACGTTCACACGGCCTACTCATCTTAGTTCAAAATCAAGCACCAGACATAGACCTAAACTCGATATCCCTGCCCGGGACAATGACATGTCTACCGCTGGGAACCCACGCAACTTTTCTTCCGTGACAAAGGGTATCTCCGACCGCTGGTAGACCGGTACATCCCCTTGGTTGCTCCTACCCCTTACTCTTGATTTCACTTCTTTCTGGGCTATTCTCGAACTCGCTCTCTGCTTCCACCCCTTCCCCTTTGGCCACCATTGGAGATGTCGGTTACGTTTTGGTAAGAAACGTGCCGCGGAGAAGGCTGATAAACTCACGATAGTAATCAATACGAGAAATTCAAAGGCACGAATAATTGTTTCCGTAGTGGCTCTATCGAATCGAAATCTTATTCGGATCTCTGCTAGTGTCAATTCGATATACGACATACCTCACATATATGATGCTGAAGTGATAGACTGTCGTCAATATAAACACCAAGAATCTTAATGACACTAACAGGGACAAGCGTATGTCCACTCATCGTCACATACGGGTCAATATTGGCATTGTTAATTAAGTACCATAAATTCAGTCTTAGTAGGATTTAATTATGATAATTGCGATCCAGCCACGTTGTTACGTCATCAATTGTCAACTGTAAGCAAGAAATAGCAGTGGTAATCGATGAATTATCGTACGATATATAAAGAACAAAGTCAGCATATTGGATGAACTTACATCCGTGCGCCGTGGCAGAATCCACAAGAGGTGCGGTGCACTTATTAAGCAGGACGTGGCCCAACATGCTGAACTGGAGTGCACCAAATCGAACACGCGCTGGCATGGACATATTATCGCCAATTTCACTTGCTGAAAACGGTAATTAAGATAGTCCTTGAACCAGAGAAGACACGTATCACCTATGGCGAATCGATGAGACAAAGCACTCCCTGATCGACAGTGTCAAATACCGCAGATAAAATCTAAAACTACAACTGCT
>JASANE010021720.1:0-47491 GCA_030248225.1 Trileptium ribeirensis
AACGGAAGTTAATGCAGCTAAACGTCAATGCGCAAAAACACGTACAGTAACGTCACCTAGCGGCAAACAACGTATCCTGTTCTTCAGCGGTTGGTCTCCGTTCTCCAACTTCTTCGTCAGCCGGTATTTGGTAGGCGGTATTCCTTATCACAGCGCGGAACAATATTATCAGGCGAAGAAAGCGTATCATTTTGGAGACTTTGATAACTATTACCGCATTCTTCAATGCCGATCACCATCGAAAGCTAAACAATTATCAATAAACATTAACAATTATAACTCCAAGGTATGGGAGGCAATGCAATACGACGCAATGATGGAGGCTTTATGGACTAAGTTTAACAACAACAAGTTCCTCAAGCAACAGCTACTGGATACCGGTGATGCCACATTGGTTTATGCAACGGAATACGATGACTATTTTCCTAACCGCGCGTCAATATGCAGATCCAGCCTACGAAACGGAAGAAGAAATTCCAGGAAAGAATGTACTGGGTGAACTTTTGATGATAGTCAGGGATGAAATGAAAAAATAGTTTACAGTTTCGTTTATGTTCGATGTCGTAACTTTTGATTTTTAATAAAAGAAAAAAAGAATTTGCGCTTAATGAAGAGCACTAGTATTCCTATATTACGTTATAGTTCAAATCGCTGTAAACGTTTGAAAAGATAAACTTCACGTCTTGTAATCCTTATACATTACCTTACATTTCTATATTTTTACATCATTACATTGCCTATAGGCTATCTCAATACGTATCAGATATGTATTCTCACTATGAAATTATACACTCATTCATGTATCATCGTCACCTTAACGTTACCTGCACCGTCAAGGCACTATCTAATCATATGACCCATAAAACTTTTCAAGCTTTAATACATTTTTGCGATGGTGAGAGGCAACGCAGGTTTTACAAGTAGCTGTCGATGGAACCTCCCTACGTATTTAGGGATTTCCTGGCAGCTCTCTACACTACTGGTCAGCTATGTATATTCCGAGCGTTTACGGATCAAGCCAGGGAGCGCGGTCGTAAATATTATGTGAAACAAGCAAGGTCACGGCAGGAATATATAGATAGATTCCTGTTCTGTTGCCAGTTCGGCCATTTGGTCCGCGAAGAGAGTCGAAAGTGTAGCGGGAAACAGCCGGAAGTCAATCTACTCCATGTATGCACTACAGTGTTAAGCAGACGAGACGTCATACAAAAACATATGTCGTCTCCCCAATTACTGAGCAATAAAATACAGGATTGGTTTCATTCATTGCCGCGAGACATTTCGAGCTGTGCACACCGTGGACGCGCCTGCTGCGATGAATCTCGTTTTATATCACAAGCCACTTGTCAACAACAACATAACATTTCGCAACAGTAATACCTAAACAGCAAGGAACACAAGCATTATGGCTTGTGTTCGAACAATTTTCGGTGCAATATGCAGAAATTCGGCTCACTAAAAACCACCCATTTAAATTTATATTATTCAGTCTTCGCGAAATAAATGTGTAAAAACTACGCGGCAGGCAAATTGATCCATGCTTAGGCTCTTGGTGTTTGCGAGGGGTTGAGCAGTTTCACTCAAATCCGACTAATTTTCGTTCTCAATATTTGGAGTAATTTGACTCGAATTTTTCGCGAACACAAAATGGTGCATATTTCGATCGCGAGCAGTGTGTTCGTGTTTTTTAACTGGAATTCAATTGATCAAAAATTTCCGTGACAATCTCATGTAAAAAATGAACTACAAAATAGGGTGTTTGGTGACCTTAACTCCGTATTATGCATGCTATTATTCTTCATCTGGAAATTAATTATGTTTTGTCATTCAATTGATGCCGGTCTTATTTTATTAAAGGACGAATATACGCAATATTTAAGACATATAATAGATAGTCCTTTTGCTGTAATAAAAGCTATTATTACGATTTGGCTAGTGTGAAGAGCTCAAGTTTCCATTCTCAAAGAAATTAAAAGCCAAGATCAAATTGAAAAGAAGATAACTGAAAATAGACATCAGAACGAAGCAGCTATAGTTACACTCCCTTTCTGGCCCATCAAGCGACGCGTCATTGGTGTCGACATGGAAGCTGGGGCGTACCCCCTAAGCCTCGTCAGGCTCCTCCTCAATCAAAATCTACTTACCTTCAAATGTCCGTTCTGCTGAAGGCTTTTGTACACCCTGCCTGAATGTGGCGCACTGATTTTAGCAGACGTTAACTTAGTCGGTGGCCCTGAGGAGCATTCACTCGGAGTGTAAACAGGTTCGACCCCTCAATCTTCCAGGTCATACAAAATTTTTTAAAAAATGGTACACGTCTTCCTCGCTATGCACTTAGCGGTTATACGTAACGATTGTGGGAGCTATCTCACGTGCCACAGAATCCGGGCGAAGAAGAATAGCTCAATCACACCCTCGCGACTGACCGAAGAGCAACTTAATTGCCGCCTCCTAGTATAAATATGGTAAACCACTATACTTTGTTTTGCTTTATGACCGTTCGTGGCATAGATATTACTACAATATCCTTCCACATTAATTGTTACGTAGGATTAGCGGGCCTAACCGATATTTTGGGCCAACTTCAAACAGTGAGGATCTTCCGGTCTTAGACAGCACGCTAAGAATATCACAAATTTAAAAACAATTATAATACGCATACATATTAGTTGTGTTTACTGATTTCCGCATGCTTTTTAAGGAAATATAAGGGTTTAAATGTAAAACTTTCTTTTTCTCATATGTATATTCATTGTAGGTGAACCGATTGGACCAGAATTTTCTTTTAGTATATGTTAATTTTCGGACAACATTGAAATAAATTGCAAGTATCAAATGGAAACCATTATAAAATATGAAATTATTCTCGCCAAACTATATTAGCCAATCTGTTTAGATAAACGTTTGTTTTTTTTTAATTTAGCATTTATCATCTATAATGATACTTCTCACTCACATAGCTGTTTGCTAAATAGTTGGGCATTGACCCCGTCTGCCGGGCTGAAAGTACGCCAAAATCCCACCACGGTTTGCGGTATAAATGTATAGCAAGAATTTGGTGTTTCAGTAATTATCGTTCCCTCTACAGTCACATTCGAACAATCGCTCTTTTACAACGACTTGAACAAATTCTTCAAAGCCTCTCCGTCTTTTTAAACGATATTTTTGTCATTTATTACGACCCACCCAATTCCCGTTTTTTGCCATACGAAGCGTTCAACTTATGTCAACAAGAGCATGAACTTCAGCTTCGCGATATGAAATACGGTGACGCGTTGTTGGTTCAAAACTATCCGCATCGTCTGAATACCATTCGATTGTAACAAACATGAATTTTAATTTATGGCTATATTTATAGTACCAAATTTCAAACAAAAATTGAAATTATTATATTTTAATAATCGCAAAATTTCAACGAACGAGAACATTTCACGATTGAAAACGATATCATTAGTAAATGATTTTTTTTTTTATATTCGAATATGGTCTAAATAAAAATTGGATCGCTATACTACAATATTTTGACGACTACAATTAGCGCAAGCTACCGCTAAACAAGTCATTAAACTACATAACGTGAATGCAATAGTCACATCTATTAATCATGCAACCAGTTACTGCATATCAATGAGAAAAGAACTGAAATTTAACAAAAACGAACTGTAATTAGCCCAAGGAATATTATAATGTAATAAAGTCCACTTTAGCTACATATACCTGGGTTGTTCTTTTGTCAACTCAGTTCATGATCGTAAAACTGATGAACGCGAACAAAAACGATTTTCCCTTATGTACGCGTATATGGTTTGCGATGCAGCAACTCGTAGACGCTGCTCGCGACCATCTGTTCGCGACTGAATCGCGATTTTGCGATTCACTATTTCACTTTACGATACATAGTGAAAACGCGATTACAAATAGTGTTTTTTCTCTTATTCTATATTACATAAATAGACGGAGAACGTTGCTCCTATTCAAAATGTCATTAGATGGTAAAATGGACAAATGTGCGCGAATGCAAATTCTATTCGTACATAGCAGATCCCATGTTCGTGTTCACAAAAATGCGTGCACTAATGGCAAAAATGTGAACGCGAATTTCTGTGTGAATCAGTTCGTGATTTTTGACAAAACAACACCCTTGGTGTGCGCACCTAAGGTGGACTTTATTACATTATAATATTCCTTGGGCTAATTACAGTTCGTTTTTGTTAAATTTCAGTTCTTTTCTCATTGATATGCAGTAACTGGTTGCATGACTAATAGATGTGACTATTGCATTTTGCAATGGTATGTCAGTTTTAATGACTTGCTTACAATTACGAACAGTAGCTTGCGCTAATTGTCATCGTCAAATTCAAAATATTGTAGTATAGCAATCCAATTTTTTTCCTTAGACCATATTCGAATATAGCAATCATTTACTAATGATATATTCGTTTTGGATCGTGAAATGTTCTCGTTCGTTGAAAATTTTTGCGATTATTAAAATATAATGACTTCAAATTTTGTTTGAAATTTGGTATGCGATGTAGCCGGTGATAAAATTCATGTTTGTTTTACGAATCGAATGTAAAATTGTAGACGATCGGATAGTTTTGAACCAACAACGCGTAGCATATTTCATATCGCGAAGCTGAACCATGCTCTTGTTGACATAAGTTGAACGCTTCGTATGGCAACAAAAAACGGAAATGATAATAATCGGTGTAATAAATGACAAAAATATCGTTTAAAAGACGGAGGCTTTGAAGAATTTGTTCGAGATAAGTCGTTGTAAAAGAGCGATTGTTCGAATGTGACGTTTGGCTTTCGAGGAACGATAAGTTGCTGAAACACCAAATTCTGTATACATTTCATACCGCAAAGCATCATAAACTGCGTACTTTTCAGCCGCACTAGAGCAGAGCGGGTCAATAATGCCCAACTATTTAGCAAACAATTTATGTCGATTAGAAAAGCTGTGCTCGGTTATAGATGATAAATGCTAAATTAAAAAAAACAAACATTTATCTAAACAGATTGGCTGATATAGTTTGGGCGAGATTAAGCGTTTGATTTCATATTTTATAATGGTCATTGATACTTGCAACCATTCTTTGGATATATGTTGTCCGAAAATTGACATATATAAAGGAAAAATTGTGGTCAAATCGGTTCAGCTACAATGAATATACATATGAGAAAAAGAAAGTTTTACATTTAAACCCTTATATTTCCTTAAAAAGCATGCGGAAATGCGTAGATAAACACAACTAATATGTATGCGTATTATAAATTGTTTTTAAATTTGTGATATTCTTAGCGTGCTGTAGACCGGAAGATCACTGTTTGAAGCGATTTTGGCCCAAAATATCGGTTAGAGCCCGCTAATCCTACGTAACAATTAATGTGGAAGCGATATTTGTAGTAATATCTATGCCACGAACGGTCATAAAGCAAAACAAAGTATAGTGGTTTACCATATATATACTAGGAGGCGGCAATAAGTTTGCTCTTTCGGTAGTGGCTATCACGAGGGTGTGATTGAGCTATTCTTCTTTCGCCGGATTATGTGGCACGTAATAACTGCACAAATCACTTTACACTATAACCGCTAAGTGCATAGCGAGGAAGACGTGTACCATTTTAAAAAATTTTGTATGACCTGGAAGATTGAGGATTCGAACCTGTTTCCTCTTGCACTCCGAGTGAATGCTCCAGCAGTAGGCCACCGACTAAGTTAACGTCTGCTAAAATCAGTGCGCGGCCTACAGGCAGGGTGTACAAAGCCTTCAGCAGAACGGACATTTGAAGGTAAGTAGATTTTGATTGAGGAGGAGGGGCCTGACAACTTTAGGGAGTACGCCCCCACCTTCCATGTCGACACCAATGACACATCGCTTGATGGGCCAGAAAAGGGAGTGTAACTATAGCTGCTTCCGTTCTGATGTCTATTTTCTATTATTCTTCTTTTTAGAATTGATCTTGGCTTTTCATTCTTTGAGAACTGGAAACTTAGTTCTTTCACACTAGCTAAATAACTATAATAATAGCTTTTATTACAGCAAAAGGACTATCTATATGTCTTGATATTGCGTATATTCGTCCTTTAATAAAATAAGACCGGCATCGATTGAATGACAAAACATAAATTAGATTTTCAATGAAGATAATAAATAGCATGCATCATGCGGGAGTAAACTTAAGGTCACTTCACCAAACACCCTATTTTGTCATTTTACATGAGATTGTCACGGAACTCTTTTTGATCAATTGAATTACGGTAAAAAAACTGTTCGCGAACACACTGCTCGCGATCGAAATATAGCCATTTTGTGTTCGCGAAAATTCAAGTAAAATTACTCCAATATTTGAGAACGAAAATTTGTCGGATTTGAGTGAAACTGGTTTTCTCGCAAACACCAAGAGCCTAACAATTGGATCAATTTGCTTGCGGCATCATTTTTACACTAAATTTGTTCGCGAAGACTGAATAATATAAATTTAAATGGGTGGACTTTAGTGAGCCGAATTTCTGCATATTGAGAACACCGAAATTCTGTTCGAACACAAGCCATAATGCTTGTGTTATTGCTGTTGTGGTGCTACTGTTGCGAAATGTTATGTTGTTGTTGATGATGAGTGGCTTGTGATATAAAACGAGATTCATCACAGGCGCCTCCATCCACGGTTGTTGCCGCACTGGAGTTGATGTCTCGCGGCAATGGATGAAAACCGATCCTGTCTTTCGCATTGTCAGTAGATTAGAGAAAACGACCCATATGTTTTTGTATGACGGTTTCAGCCATCTCGTCTGCTTAAAACACTGTAGCACTTCAGGCATTTAAATACGAGCCCACATCTCTGTCGGTGAAGAGCAAAGTTTTTGATGCCTTGCCAGGTTAGACATTTGTCACAGAAACGCGTTCCAAGAGCACCACCGGTAGGGTCAGCTATTGTTGTTGCTGTGAGATTTTGTGTACGTTGTTCGACGATATTCATGATCACTTTTGCGTCTGCTGCAGTGGACGGCATTTATGTGTCCTGACATGGTGAAAACGATCTGTACTTTTTGAGACAGATCTTGCCATCAAAGGGAAAATCGTTTTCTTGAATAAGCCTGAAAAGTCCATGTTCAGGTGTTGATTCCAGTTGTTCGTTATTATTAATTTATTATTAGTTAGTTACTCCTCATTGGGTTTTGACGCATTTGGGCCTTGCTTTGCACCATCGTTTAGTATGTACTCGCAATCCGTGCCAGTATTGGCAGGTGGTTTCTTGTCCAGTAGCGGTGTCCAATTCAGCTATTTGTTCATTATGTATTCTTTTAAAATGACAGTTAAAGATTGTTGTTACTCTTGAATTCATCTCCACATGTATTAACAGAGCATTGAAACGATGCTCCGTTGGCCTTAACACTACTTTTAATACAATCCCTTGCGTGTTTCTGTAGCTTCCGGTCTTGCGCCTGAAGAGGCATGTTTACTGTGCTGATAGCAGCCGTTGTATTACCTGTTTCCTTGAAATATTCAATTATATTCTTTCTTTTGTCACCGCGAGTGCCTGGGCATTTACTAGGAACATGCCCAAATAAAAGCTGGAATTGCATTCTTTCATTTGATGTTCTTGCGGTGCGGCGCATGAAATCGCCAGTTCGTCATGATATCGTTGGCTCTAAGTTCTTCTCTTAGCATTACGAAACTGGCGTGTCATCGTAAATTCCTGATAGATTTTAAACAATTATACCAAAACTTGTTTACTGAGCATGATTAATCGTCCGCGTCTCGACTGCATATAATAGTGCGCTCCCGACATACACCTTGAATGTTTTGCCCTTTCTGTTTGCTGCCTTAGTTCGATTTCCAAACTCTTCGTAGTTGTCCAAAAGCCGCAGAAGCCCTTGTGATTCGCTATCATCGTCGCTACCCTGGCAGATTCTTAGGTGCTGCCAAGATAGTTGAAATTGATAATTTCGTGTAACACGTTTTCTTGAACGGCCAGCGGTTGAGATGGACCAGTTGGACGTTGCGGAGGAATTCTCATCCATGACGTGTTTGCCATGTTGATCTGGCCGCCCATATCTTTGATCGTTCGATTGAGAATTCGCGTAGCATCTATGAGATGGCTGAAGTTTTTTCGACAATTGCAGTGTCGTCGGCATACTGTCCATCAGTAATAATGGAGCAGTCGTTGAATTTCAGCTGGTTCTGCTTTGTTCGTTGTCTGATCATAAGATCTTTTTTGTATGATACGGTAATTGTTTGCTGATCGATTTTATCGTTACAGCGTTTTCTCCGTAGGTGCATGACGACCACAAAAAGTATAAGTTCCGCAGTATCAGTTCACAACAGCAGCCTTTTCGGCCTCATCCTCCAATAGAAAGTCGTTCACCAATCTTTCTATCTACTGATACTGTGCTGTTTAAAAGGCTTGCACCACCTTACGTTCGCTACATCATGTTTCTATGCTAGATGCTGATCTATGCGTATCGGAAGATTTTCTATTAGATGTTGCTTTGAATCAAATCCGTTGCAGAAATTGTTATTAGGTTTACTTTACCCAATGTTTTTCTTACCCACAACCCGTTTGTCCTCTAAATTCGAGGAAAATATGCAATTTTTGTAGCAAATCTACAGCTATATAGAAAAGGATAGCCTATTATATTATTATGCCGCAAGGATATAGAATCTAGTTGTGCCTTTTACTACTTTTCACTATGTACAAGATAAGTTTGCGATGTCGACGATCCAACCGAGTATATATTAATATATTGGCAACAGTATTACCTAGCTAGGCATTAAGATCTCTAATTTTGGTTTTAGTGTTTGTTTACATTTTTGCTTTTTTCAACTATCATTAAAGTTCAATTTTCGCGGTATATGGGATTTCGCCGACCGAGGCACTTAGTATTCTGAGGATCAAAGTAACATTAAATCCAAAAATAATAATTGGTTTTGAGTCGATATCATCACACGCTCCAGGCCTCAGGCATAGAATTGGGTACTTTTAATTAGAACGTCGCAAAGATAGAGAAAACCTTGAATATATAGCAGCTTCTTTGAGCTACCGAAGCAAGTGCCGGACATCCCGGTGCCCGAATATCTGGGAAACTGAGTAACAAATAACTAATTATGCGGTAACTTAGACGGGTCGTTTATAGGAGCATTGATTAACTACGACATCATGCTTTTATTCTTATTACAACAATTTGTTTACTTACCATATGATAAACAAATTCCCATGAAATTTAAACAAAATCTTACCGATGCTGACCCCATCCGCGCTCAACGACATGCTCGGGAACGTCCCACTGCCTTAGCAATCGTCTCGCCTCGTTTCTGAATCTTTGACTTTTATTCATTACTAAAATCTTCGTATAGTCGTCACGATACCGCGCCAGACCGCATTCCCAAAATTGCGGAAAAACATGGTTGACACACCGCAGACCAGCATTTTTGACGCCTTCGACAAGTATATTCTGCTTGGTTTTCGATATGAAGCAATCGATTCGATCAAGTGAACAGTTGTAGCATGGCTGTCGTCGATTCACACATACGTGCTCAAATGCTGATACAAATTTGAGGATCGGATCTCGGAGAATAACCAACGATCGTATCGACGGCTTTGAGCGAAGATGTTTCCTAAATCACGCTGCGTTCACACGTTCAAACTTTTATCTCAAAATTTGAGCTTTAGAATTGCTGCTTAAATTTTGGTCAAAGCTTGACTGTAAAACTTGTAATTTAAAAATGTTGCAAACTGTGATGCTTCAACTTTTTTTGCAATATTATGTTAAATTTTGAGCTCGACATTTTAAGGGATATGTTGCTTGACTACGATTGGCTGAACTGAAATGCTACCAATGTTTGAACAGTGTTCTCACGTTCAAATTCGCCCAAAAAATTAAAAAAATACATTCAAATTTGATCGAGCTGTGATCAAATTTTCATAAAATTTTGAGCTAAAAGTGTTAAGTTATGCAAAAGAAACCAACATTGTTGTTGACTTTGATTTTTCGTACTAAACGACCCATTTCTGGGTTAGTCTAGGCAATACCTTTCTGGAATTAAGCCAAGCGTAAGTGTTTTCTGGCAAACCAAAAGCAATCACTATAAAAACGGGCAGAGCAAAATTTAATTCTTTTGAAGTGGAAGATGATTTTGTGTTCAATTTTTAGGTTAGAGTCAGACAATCTCTACAAAGAATAACCCACAGTATGTTCCGAAAACATCCCAGTAGGGCCATATTCACCTTCCTTTTTTCAAACTCATTACCCGTGACAAAAGTGTGCTGACACTAAATTTAGAAAGAGACTTCAAACAGTTCTGTTACTACCACGCCACAAATTTTAGAGACTTTGAAAACTTGAAACAAAACCGACAACCCATTTAGCAGGTTATAGTTTGTAATACCCAAATTTATCTAGATTTCGTCTTAAAAAATAATGCGTGAATATATTTTAGGCGTGTACGGTAGGATTTGACAAGGGAACAACCCAGGTGTACGCGCCTCAAGTAGACTCACGCATGATGCTGCTCTAGATTTTATTTCGATGTTATTCACAATTTTTGCAATAATATAATTCCAACAATCAAGCCATCTTAAAAATACTTATAAAAAAACATTTTCTATACATCGGTACATTATAATAACGCAGTTGTAGGAGAAAACGCAAAAACTTAAGCTAAAATTATAGACTGAAACAATGTGATCTTCATTCCTTCTTCCAAAGCATAATAAATATGTTCAAATGTGGAAAATACGTTGATACGCGTAACCTTAGTTGTGTTGTGCTTAAGACATTTGGTCGTTTCCTCTTTCGTCTGGTAAAATAAAGTTTTTGTACGTTCAATTCAATGTTATGAAACACATTTGGCAGCCTAAGTTTTGTCTACTGAGACTATTCGTATGAATAAAGCTATGATTTTAAATTCTGATAAAGCAATCTGTCCCAATCGTTACACCTTAGAATAACGTTTTATTTCGTTTAATTCAATGTTAGCAAACACGTCCGTCAGTTGAAGTTTCTTTTATTGAGAATATTCGTATGAATAAAAGCTATAATTTTAAAATTTGATAATGCAAAATCCAACCTCCCCGAATTAATTGAAAAATAACGCATTTACAGCCTAAAGTTGTGTTGTTCACGCTGACTGCACATTCGACGCATTTCATCGAATGAATCTTTGGCCGATTCTCTGATATCTTTGTTTAATATTTCCATAACTTCAGATTCTGTTCGACTTGCTCGACAAAACGCATCTGAAACACTCCAATTCAATAGAAACATTTGGAATTTGAATGTTATAAGAACCGAACCGTAACATTGAGCACCACCGCTACTCACATATTACACTAGCTTAGTAGCCATCATTGTTTCGCCTAATCGATTTTGCCGACACTGCTTCGCAACTGGTGTACTCCTGGCGCTTTTCAATATACAGTGTACTCCTGCTGCTTTTTCAGCATACGGTGTACTCCTGCTCTTTTTTAGTGTACGGTATACTCCTGCTGCAAGTTCACTATACGGTATACTCCTAGTACTTTTCCAGTATACAGTGCATTCCTGTTGCTTTTTAAGTATACGGCGTAC
Source organism: Trileptium ribeirensis (assembly GCA_030248225.1). Classification (NCBI taxonomy): domain Eukaryota; kingdom Metazoa; phylum Nematoda; class Enoplea; order Enoplida; family Thoracostomopsidae; genus Trileptium; species Trileptium ribeirensis. The sequence continues at coordinate 11,576 of JASANE010021720.1, forward strand.
TCCTGCTGCTATTTCAGTATACGGTGTACTACTGCTGCTTTTTCAGTATACGGTGTACTTCTGCTGCTGTTTTCATTATACAGTGCACTCCTGCTGCTTTTTCAGTATACGGTGCGCTTCTTTTGTTTTTTCAGTGTACGGTGGTCTCGAGGCATAACCAACGGGTTTGGCCTAGTCATTGGGTCTCTATACTTGCTGTCAAACGTTGGGTTTCTATACTTGCTGTCAGACATCACGAACTTTGCGCTCATATGGGTGTCGTCGGGTCGTCCTAAGCGCTGTCGGGGATAGTCATCGGTCTTGAAGCATAACCAACTTCGTTGGTCTAGTCGTTGGATCTCTATTCTTGCTGTCAGACGTCATCGGTCGAAAACGTCGGAACACCGATCATCGCAAACGGTGATCCAGTCTTTATTCTTCACCACGCGCCCGTCAACCTCAGAATTTGTCAATTTAGAACATACAACAATAATTTTGACACCTTCGAATCCGTTCGTGATTGATGTTTGAATATTATAATATAAAATTTTCCATTTATAAACGAAAATTTTATCGAAAATTTTCAGCGGCAAGAGAGTCCTGAACAGCCTTGATAAGCTCAGTCTAAGGGCACCGAGATTATTGTTCTATGGATACAAAATGGAGTCGTATGTCGGGCTAATTAAAAAATTCTCAAAATACTAGATAAATATCCGCTCCCGTGGCCTCTCATGATGGTTTGTCCGCTCATTTCTGATCCCATACAGTACCCATTTCAATGTCATAAACTTTCATGGGTCCATCTTCAGTGGTTTTCGAGTTATATTCATTTCTGATCCCATACCGTACCCGTTTCTATTTCATAAACTTTCATGGATCCAGCTTCAGCGGTTTTCGAGTTATATTCATTTATATCCCATACCGTACCCATTTCGATCTCATAAACATTCATGGGTCCATCTTGAACGGTTTTCGAGTTTTATTCATTTCTGATCCCAAACCGTACCCGTTTCTATCTCATAAACTTTTATGGGCGCATCTTCAGCGGTTTTCGAGTTATATTCCTTTCTGAACCCATACCGTACCCGTTTCGATCTCATCAACTTTCATGGGTCCATCCTCAGCGGTTTTCGAGTTTTATTCATTTCTGTTCCCAAACCATACCCGTTTCTATCTCGTAAATTTTCATGGGCCCATCTTCAGCGGTTTTCGAGTTATATTCATTTCTGATCTCATATCGTACTCGTTCCGATCTCATAAACTTTCATGGGTCCATCTTCAGCGGTTTTCGAGTTATATTCATTTCTGATCCCATACCGTACTCGTTTCGATCTCATAAACTTTCATGGGTCCATATTCAGCGGTTTTCTAGTTATATTCATTTCTGATCTCATACCGTACTCGTTTCGATCTCATAAACTTTTATGGGCGCACCTTCAGCGGTTTTCGAGTTATATTCCTTTCTGAACCCATACTGTACCCGTTTCGATCTCATCAACTTTCATGGGCCCATCCTCAGCGGTTTTCTAGTTATATTCATTTCTGATCTCATACCGTACCCATTTCGATCTCATAAACTTTCATGGGTCCATCTTCAGAGATTTTCGAGTTTTATTCATTTCTGATCCCAAACCGTACTCGTTTCGATCTCATAAACTTTCATGGGTCCATCTTCAGAGGTTTTCTAGTTATATTCATTTCTGATCCCAAACCGTACCCGTTTCTATCTCATAAACTTTCATGGTTCATCTTCAGCGGTTCTCGAGTTTTATTGAAACATGCAAATACACACACAGACCCTTTCCTATTATATATATTATAGATTGATCTGCATATATACATATATGTTATTTAATGTATAGAAATACATCAACTCATTTAATTCTACAAATAGTATAACTGGTTTTTATGGGTTATTGATCCCTAGTATCTCGGAAATGGCCTTACCTTTCCATTGCCAGACCCTTACCTTTTAAGCCATATGTACCCTGTGCGCCACCCCCGCTTCCCCCAAAGCAACGCTCTCCCGCTGGTGCAGTTGCGAGAAATTTTTGCTATTATTAGCCAAATTACAAAAATACTCAGGAAATTAGCCAATATTGTATAAATTACGAAGAAAAATTGGAGAAATGCAGGATAGTATTTATTTACCTGCAGTACCGTACCTTGTTTCTGCCGGAACATCTGCCTCCTAACGCAACGCACCTCGGCTACCTTCGCAGTATAGGCAACATATATGATGTATTTATCATTTAAAGGCGGGCGTTATTGCCATGAAAAGTTGAATAAATTGTCCCAGAACATGGGTAGAGTCTGATTAGGATGGTCCAGGAACATGCATAGGGAGGGTGGGGTTTGTTCATACGTGAGAACAACCTCGTTATTTGTTCTTTAGTGGGAGTAAGAACAAAATCGAGTTCCGTTGCTGCAAATAAAGCGAAAACAAGGATAGTGTCAAACTGTTCAGTAGAGTTCCAGTACCATCCGAATAAAGGAATTCAAGGCGATTCCTAGCGCTTATGGATAGTTACGTAGCTCTGCACTACAAATTTCATATTTGTAGGCATAAGAACCGTGTATAGTTTTAATAGATCAAACACCAGTATGAGGTAAATTTTTTAAAATCTAGTTTATATTAACTCTATATCAAACCCCTTTTTCTGCCAAACGCTCATAAAGTGAGACCCGTAGAAGACCCATGGTTATAATACGCACCTACCAATTTCTAAAAACTGTTTGAATATAGGAACTCAGCTTACTTCTAAAAATAGTATTAGCATTTTTTCGTATGACACAAAAAGCAATATTCAACGTTGGATAAAATGGAATTTCTAAAATATTTTTGGGTTTAATTGAGAGTAAATATCGGAGTCGATGTTCCATCTGTTCCGGCGTCTTCGGCAATGACATAATCCTTTGAAATTCATAATGTTGAGCCCAAAAGAAGTCAAGTGATCCCATTTGTGAGTAGAGCCATAAAATGAGTAGGGTAATTCCGGCGTACAGAAGTATTCGCCCTGTTGAGTACAGCGATACGGCTGTTATCAAGCGTAAAAACCGGAAATTGAGCATTTCCTAAAAACAATATAACAAATTATAGTTACACTGCAAATTTAACTGCGTTAATTTTAGTTCAGGTTGAGTTGCATCGTTTCAGAAGTGTGAAACCAAACCCGACCGTTGCCATTTAAGAATGAGTTCCATTAACTCAAAGTGCTCAGTTAAAACATACCTCAGGCTTGCTTTACAGTTCTAACTCAGATTTAGTAAATTTACCTACGACGCGTGAATTAGAAAAATCACTTAGAGCCACTTTTATTCAACCCTGAGTTCTTTTGTTAGATGTTCTATCGAACATATCTAATACACCAATGTCAAATTAGACGCCTGAGTTAGAATACTTTACGTTTTTTTGTTTCCAATACGCCATTAATCAGTGATTCGGATTGTCCCAGCTTCATAAAGTTTATTTTATTCAATGTCGATTTTGATACAAAATTGTAATTAGTTGATTTTCCTTTAAACCATCTGACGTTGCACTTGAAAATTAACCGTGTCGCATATATCTCTTGTTTTTTGTTATTTCTAATCATAGCTTACATGCTTTTGGTGCGTTTTTATTATGAAATTCAAAACATTAAAGTATAATATTGAAAAATATGTTTTATTAACAGAAAATTGCAGGATTATTGAAAATTGCAGCCGGTTTAGATTCATCACGTCGGAATTTTAATACGTAAAACGAAAAAAAATTTATGGTATTCTCTTAGGCATACTTGGCACCGATCGTTTGGTTGCCAAGCTATGAGGAACACATAGCAAATAGCGTATTTTATTGTATTAGAACAAAATACATAAACAAATTCGCAGGACCATTGAGTTTGTTTTGTGGTACTACAAAAGTATCCACTCATGAGATGTTAACCAAATATCCGGCGGGCTTCTCAAATAGTAACCGCAAATTCATATTTGATAATCATCTGCAAAGGCATGTTTGATATTCATCTGCATCTCTGAAGTTAACTGAAGCGAAGTAAGAAATGTATAAACCGATAAACTATCAACACAATCCGTACTAGATGCTATTCTGGGACCATTAGGCTAGCAACATCACTCTTAGATATATTTGATATTCGTATCCGTTAAGTGTGGACTGTGAATGTCTACGAGCTTACAAGCTGCAAATAGCAGTAAATATATAAAAATATAGAATATTGAGAATTTTATTGGTCAAAAGAATTTATATTTATGCATGGGGATAACACCTATAGTAAAAAAGATGCAAGAATCGAGACTGCTGTGATACGGACACGTCATTCGCCGGGAAGAAGGTTAAGTAACAAAGACATCGTTCATACTAGACCCACCAGGGCGTGGGATCGCGGAAGACCGAAGAAAAGATGGATGGATCGACTGAACGAAGACGTGGGGATTGTTGGTGCAACCCCGAACGATGCCCTTAACCGGATCAAATGGAGAGGCCTGTGCAAACAAGCGGACCCCGCAATCTAGTGGGACAAACGCTCAAGACAAAGTAGAAGAAGAAAAGAATTTATATTTATTGGTTTAACTTAACAATTGATTGATTTAAATTCTGTTTGAAATAAAGAAGTATGGAAGATTGTAGCAAATAAACTGAATAATTTTCTTTCCGTTTGTATTAAAACACAACTTGATCTGTACTATAATACAGTTGTGTTTAACTGTTCGCTGTGTGAAAAGTTTTAAGAATCCGAACAGTTTAAGACTCTGAAACAGCCCAGCGTTTATTGCCGAGCAAATGTGTCGAGTTAACAATTATAACTCAACAGTTTCGGATTCGATTTCTCCTGTCACGTACATATTTGTTCAGCGGTACCCGAAATGCAGGTTTATTCTGGACGTAAATGGTTAAAAAGTTTTTCCTACGCCTTCAATTGACACCGACAAATGCCTTGAAATACCCTGTTTTTCATATCGTACCTGCATTGTCGTCAAAATATATATAAATCGAAGAGGCTGAACTCTTCTTGCTATGATGTTATTATGTTCCTCAAATATTGCCGGGTCTACTACCAAGCGGTTAGAATGGTCCCCAAGCCGTATAGGCACTATTATAATATGAGGGTTCGTAGTCACAAGGCGTTAATAATTGTTCCTTATCTTGACAGCAAACACGTCACCCGGGTAAATACACGAAATCTACCATACGCTATACAGTGAATAGATAGGAGCTTTTTTCCTGTGTTTAACTAAATTTCATCGACACTTGTGACATGTTTTTTCAGATTTTATGTATTTTAAACCTTGTGACCCCTGCCACCAACTTCGCTTGCTAATGCATCGTCAATAAATACAAAAGTATATTGTTGGAAATTTTCGAACAGAAAGATAATCGGCATATTTTCACATTTATTACTGTGACAACTTTTTGTTACCAGAAGAATTATTGTTTCCACTTTAAAACGAAAGCTCCATGGAGGTATACGTATAGTTTCAGACAGTGTAGCCAATTAAAAGCTTAATTAATAGTTCCTCAACTAATGCGGTGTTCACGTTATAATGTCCCCGTTGTTTAGAAATTTTGTCCCCTGTAGTCGTTGTAGGCGGATGTTGGTAAATCTTTAGGAAATGCTTGTCATGTGGAAATTAGCTGAGCTATTTGCATGTTTTCTGAGCTAGCTTACCAAGATATTTGCATAACATAAAATTAAATTAGTGGAATTCAGTTTCAAATATTTAGCTTTACGTTCAGTTTTTAAAAGAGTTAGTTCGGCTAGGTAATTTTAAGATGGAGCAGTAGAGTATAGCAATAGTGTTAAACATATATGTTATGTGTTTAGTTTAACACTTACTTGCGGTTTGCATCTTGTCTTCATTTTACAAAGTTTTTATTTTGTTACTGCAATAAACTGGTTTAAGTCATTCGCCTCGCATTGGTGAACCCGACTTCGTTACACGCTATAACAGTTTTTCCTCAAGCAGTTAAGGTGTCGTTATACTGTTTTTCGGGCCGCTTGTTCATTGCTCAGGCGTGGATTTGTTGTGGTTTTCAACGCGCTCTCAATTTGCCGTTTTCGATTCCGCTTGCTTTGCACGCATCGAATCAACGTTACGTCAGTCGTATGCATTGGTATATACTTGACATTGGCAGTTACCGCACATGAACAGGGCTGTGTCAATTTCGTCAGTGCAAGTGAATCGCAGCAAAGGACATTTCAGCTGAAACGAAACGAACGCTACGGAAATAAATGGTGTGTGTTGTTTATTGTTTGTTAAAATGCTTTTGTTTGCTGTAGAATTATGAATAACGTGTGACATGTTTCTGTGGTAGGTGCGCGCATCATGCAAATATAGTGAATTAGTCAATAGCTAATTGTTTTTGTTTATCAAAATGGCACGCTTACAGTTGGTTGTGTGTATGTTGTTTGTTTGTAGTCGCTGTTTGTTATGGGATGATGGTCTTAGAAATGATACATTGACTTGTCAATTAAGTGTGCAGCCTAATTGGTTTCGCTCCGGGGTGTTGTAGTTATCAATCGTAATGAGCACCCCCTCGTTTCTAGTTTTTCATTGCAATGGGAAGTTTGTTATGGTGTTCGTTCAGTTGTCTATTACCCGATTCTTCTGTAGGCGTTTATCGGCACGTCACATTGGTGAGTTGCGGTGGCTTCTTATTCTTTCGGGTAATGTTGAGCTTAATCCGGGACCTGGGCCAGGTCTTGAACAGTATAACAAATTGCAGTTAGAGACTGCATTACGAATTTTGCATGAAGATGATACCAATTTTTCGGTTCCGGACGGCGCAACCAAGGCCGATTTGATAGCATTGTTGAATAAGGAAAAGCGCCATTTAGTCCGTCTTTGTCTGGCAAATACTTTAGGTAGGGGTAGTACTTCCGTTAGTACAGGTGCACAGTTTCCCCCCTCAGGTACAGCTGATGGGGATTCGCGTTTGGCTCCAGTTTTTACGGAACAGCCGGTGAAATTGGCACCATTTTTTGAGGGCGATACTAGACAATGGTTTGATCAAGTAGAACAGTTAATGGATGGGGTTTCAGAAGCGGTGAAGAAGAAAAGTCTTCTTCGGGCAATACCCACGAATGTTATCGGAGAGTGTGATGTTGATGTAGCCTCAACATTTGATGATATTAAGCGGTGTGTTATAGCACACTTTGACGACACACAGGACCAGAAGTTACGACGTTTGTTGGATCAACAAACACTTGGTGATGCAAAACCATCGGTAGCATTGCGTAAGTTGCAACAGTTAGCCCCGGGGAATAGCGATTTAGTTCGTTTGCGATTTCTACAGATGTTGCCGGCGCAAGTCAAGGTAGTGTTGGCATCTTTTGAAAAGGCAACTATGGATAGATTAGCAGAAGCTGCCGATAAGATGGTTGAGCAGATGCAAGGCAGTAGTAGCGTTAATGCAATTAGTGGCAGTACACACAACGAAGAAATTTCTGATTTGCGGCAGCAGATTGCGAAGTTGACACAGGCTGTTCATGCTATTTCCACAGGAAGAGGGCAGTCTGCGAATTTTGAGCATAGGGGTCGATCACTAGGTAGAACGGGTGTTTCGGGCAGGCATCGTAGCGGTAGGCGCCGGCCCTTTAATGAAGACGGCGCCTGGTGTTTTTATCATTTTCATTTCGGTCCCAGGGCACATAGGTGCAAGGCCCCGTGTAGTTATAGTCAGCGGTCGAGTAAAGGGAATTACCAGCGCTCTCAATGGCAGGACAGTTCAGCGCAATCATCATTTCGTAGGGTGTCCCCGAACTCCAGTTTCAGAAACCGATCTCCGCAGGCGGAAAACCAGAATGCTCCGGTGGACGGGCGGCAGTAACCGGAGTAAATAGATTTGTTAGTTCAGTTCGAGTTGCCGCACAAAATCTTGGTTATTGTTTAGCAGACAGTGGTAGTGATGTTAGTCTTTTACCGCTACGATTTGCAAGCAAAATTACAAATATTTGTTCTAATGTGCCTAAACTCTTTGCTGCCAACGGAACGTTAATCAAAACGGTCGGCTGGCGTGAATGCAAATTTAAACTGATAAATCATAAAAAGTTTTTTTCGTGGAAATTTATAGTGGCTGATGTGGCTCAACCAATTTTAGGTAAGGACTTTCTTACTAAGTATAATTTGCTAGTTGATTGTCGTTATAATCGGTTAATTTCTTTTTCTGAAAGGGCGCAAATTAATGCGGTAAAGCTAAGTACTGGGTATGATTATGAATTATCATTGCTTTTGCAGCAGTTTTCAGAACTTTTTACCGGGATTAACCCACATGTACAGCCGTCGCATAAGGTTACACATTCGATTATCACGAGTGGGCCACCCGTATTTTCAAAACCTCGCAGGCTATTTGGTGAAAAGCTGAAAATTGCTAAGGAACACTTTGCAAAGTTGGAGAAGCAGGGTATATTGTACCGTGGCGAGTCATCTTGGGCCACCCCTTTACATATGGTAACTAAGGCAGACCCCTCCGATCCATGGCGTCCATGTGGGGACTACAGGAGTTTGAACAAGCAGACGGTCCCCGATAGATATCCCATGCCAAACATTATGGATTTAACGAACGATTTGTATGGTTGCAAGTTTTTTTCAAAGTTAGATCTTTTATCGGCCTATTATCAGATACCAGTTGAGGTAGACGACCAGTGTAAGACGGCAATAACGACGCTGTTTGGCTTGTTTATCTATAGGCGAATGCCCTTTGGGTTGCGAAATGCTGCCCAAACATTTCAGCGTTTGATCGATACAGCACTACATGGTTTACCGTTTGCTAAATCATATTTGGATGATATTTTGATAGCTAGTCCCAGCGAGGAACAACATTTGAAACATCTACAAGCTGTTTTTGAAAGGCTTCAGCAGTTCTCACTTCGTGTTAAACCCAAGAAGTGTATGTTTTTTCAGAAGTCTGTGCCGTTTCTAGGAATGATAATTTCGGAAAATGGATTTAAACCACCACGAGGGAAAGTTGTTGCGATAGAGAACATTCAGGAACCTACAAATGTTCGTGCACTTAAACGTTTTTTAGGTATGGCAGGTTACAATCACAGATTTATAGCAGGTTTTTCCGCGATTGCAGCTCCGTTAACTAACCTAACTCGCGGAGCAAAATCCAAGTCGGCACCAATCACGTTAGACGATTCTGCATTAGCTGCGTTTAAAAAGTTGAAAACAGCCCTACGCGATTCTGTCAAACTGTCGTTTCCGCGGCCAGATGCAAAGTTTGAATTAACCACTGATGCATCACACCTTGCTGTTGGTGCCGTATTGCATCAGGTTGGTTCAAACGGAGTGAAGGAGCCTTTAGCGTTTTTTCTCGCAAGTTTTCCGGTCTGGAGTCCAAGAAGTCAGCATTTGATCGCGAGTTGTTTGCAATTTATGCAAGTTTGAAACATTTTAATTGGCTTATGGGCTGTGCTTTCACGATCATAACGGATCACAAGCCTTTAACGCAGGCCCTTGGTATGAAAAACCCCACGCCACAGCAGTCACGTTGGCTCTCGTATATATCAGAGTATAATTGCCGAATTAAACACATTTCAAGATTGATGGTCAAAAATTAGTTTGCGATAAATTTTTTAGACTGCTGTTACCACCCTATTTGAGATATCGCGTTTTTCAGCAGATACACGGCTTGGCGCATTCTGGTTTTCGGCCAACTCTCAATTTGATTAAACAAAAGTATGTATGGCGTGGTATGAGTAGAGACGTGAGGCGATGGGTACAATGCTGTGAGCCATGTCAAAGAGCAAAAGTGCATAAATATATTCGCGGTCCTCTTGGGGAGATTCCAACCACCAGTCGTTTTCATACTGTTCATATTGATATAGTCGGTCCGTTGCCACAGTCGAATGGGTTCAATTATTTGGTAACCCTGATTGATCGTTTTACGCGTTGGACAGAAGTGATTCCCGTGAAAGACATATCAACAGAGACTGTGGCAGCTGCGTTTTTACAGGGGTGGATTAGTAGATTTGGAGTCCCTCGGGTGCTCATTTCTGACAGGGGCAGTCAGTTTGAATCGACGTTATGTGGGGTGTTGCTGGAGAAGCTAGGTATTCATCGAAAGCGGACAACATCATACCACCCACAGTGCAATGGCGCCATCGAAAGGTTCCACCGAACTCTTAAAAATGCATTGCGTGCTAAATGCTCATCACCCAAAGCTTGGTATAGCGCATTACCGTTGATTTTGTTAGGGTTACGTTCAGCTATTGGCCGTGAGGGTTTTAGTCCGGCTCAATTAGTTTATGGTGGAAGCATAGAATTGCCAGTAGATTATTTTTTAAACAGTGTTCCGGATATCAAAAATCCAACGTCTGAGTTTATGAGTAATTTTTTCAGTTCAGTTCGCGATTTCCCTATGCCAAAGCCACAGTTTACTGGACCAGTTTATGTTCCCGACACTCAATAGTGCAAAATATGTATGGTTGAAGGTCGTTCAACCGAGAACATCTTTATGTGATCGGTATGTTGGTCCTTATGCAGTGATTTCTCGTGACGACAAAACCATTACTATTAAGCGTGACAATGAGGAAGACAAGGTTTCCATAGATCGTGTTAAACCAGCGTTTGTTTTAGAAGATGATGCGCTCAAATATGGTCGGTCTGACGTTGTATCGCCTGCCACTAATGGTTCGACTAGTACTTTTGGAGGTTTCAAAGAGGATGATGTAGTTTACGCAAAATATCCAGGCTATCCTGATTGGCCGGCTCGGATTGTGCGAGCGGCAAATACACCACTTAAACACAGGAAGCCACCTACCCAAAATAGTGTTGCCGTGCCGTTTTTTTCAACGAATCGGTTCGCCTTCGTCGAACCAAATATGATTTCTGCTTTTAAAGAAAAAGTATCTAAACTTCCCGGGTTATACAAGGCAATCAAACTTGCTATAGCTTATCAGGGTGGCGACGCTGGGAGCCGCACGTCTACGGTTTCATTTTGTTAAGATCGTTTTTTTCGGTCAAAGTAGTGTAATTAAATTTTTCTTTCATTTGTGGAGAGATTTGTAGAGTGTACTCTTGTTGCCGAGACGTTCGTTGTAGACGCAAGAGGTTGCTCTTCAAAAATCTCCATAAAAATTTTTTTTGCAAACAAAAAAATTTTTTTAGGCTCAGTTGCGGTATTTCGGCCATCGGCAACCGTTTTCCCATCTACACCATAGCCCATTTGTACTCATGGAGCGATCATGGGGCAGTGTTGAACAGTTATACCAATACAGCAAGGCATATCTTGGGGAAGACAATTGTTCGGCGCTACTATTTTTGAAAGATTGCAAAGGTACACAAGCAAAATGGCTTGAACGTAGAATTCGGAGTAAGCATAGAGCGAAGTGGGAGCATGTCAGAGAATGGATTATGCTCAGATTAGATTACGAAAAGTTTTCTCAATGCTCGGACTTGCGCCGTTTTTACTACAAACAGAGAAGAAGGTACTCATTGAAAATAACCCGTCAAATAATTTTTGGGGACCCCCGAGAAATGTGGCGGGTCGGATATTAATGCGAGTGCGTGATCACTTCGCAGGTAAAATTAACGTGTTACCATCGGTGCTGATAATAGGAGATTCACTCCTAAAATCAATTTCGTCGAATCGTTTTACGCACGAATTAGAATTAAAAACGGTTTGCATTGCTATACCTGGTGCGAAGCTTCAATATATATTTTATGCGTTAAGTTTTATTGCTGGTGATTATGTTGACAAAGTGATTGTATGCGGAGGTACGAACAACATGTCAGGCTTAAACAATCAAGCCCGTCGCGGCCCAAATCGAATGGTAAAGAGAATCCAGCAACTTGCAATTGACTTTTGCAGTAAAAATCCGCGGTGCAAATTGTATATAATACTGATTTTAAATAGACCACGCAATGATGTTGATCGCATAGGATCGCACTTAGTGCGGTATGATGAGCAACTGATAAAAGCAGAGTCTGACGGTAAGTTTCCCAACCGTCGTTCAATCATCTAAGTTCAGCCGTTTCATTCAAAGTATTTTTATGATGGCTTGCATTTAAATGTTGATGGTGTAAAAGTGTTGGTTGAGTTGTTATTGCGAAATATATAGGCTGAATGAAAGTATTAATTATTTTATTTGTTTCCATGTTTGCTGCTATTTTGGTAAATTGCAATGAGAAATTATTTTTCAAGACATTTTACTTGAAATTATTTAGTTTGCTGAACATTTCATGACACGCGTTCATGCGTTAGTTGTTGTTTTTCCTAATGCATTACAGGATTTTTGAGATATGTAATTCATTGAGTGCATGCATCTACCACATTTTTCCGTGTAAAATTGGATTCGATACGTTTATTGTTGTAGTTTGTAAAGTTTTTCATTTAAAATTTAAAACTATTATATTTATATACAATATTAAAGTAGTTAAAAAGATTAGAATTTGTGCTGCTGTGTGCTATAGGCTTTATAGGGAATGGTGACCGTCTCTCTTCGGAACACTGACATGAAGCGTGAAAACTGCCGCAATGCAATTCTGATGTTTTGAAACCACAGTCTGGCACATAAGGATTGTATTAACTGATATAAGTTACATGACATATGTTCTTCATTTGGTTATTGTTAATATGTTTTTGTGTCAAAAATAATTTCGTTTTTTTCATTTTGCATGCATAAATTGGAATATATACTTTATTATTGAGTTTTGCGGCAATGCTCCACATTCTTGAAGGAGGGTAGTGTAGGCGGATGTTGGTAAATCTTTAGGAAATGCTTGTCATGTGGAAATTAGCTGAGCTATTTGCATGTTTTCTGAGCTAGCTTACCAAGATATTTGCATAACATAAAATTAAATTAGTGGAATTCAGTTTCAAATATTTAGCTTTACGTTCAGTTTTAAAAGAGTTGGTTCGGCTAGGTAATTTTAAGATGGAGCACGTCACGTAGAGTATAGCAATAGTGTTAAACATATATGTTATGTGTTTGGTTTCACACTTACTTGCGGTTTGTATCTTGTCTTCATTTTACAAAGTTTTTATTTTGTTACTGCAATAAACTGGTTTAAGTCATTCGCCTCACACTTACTACGCCCTATCTCTACTGTGCTAGTTAGTTCGCTGTCAATTGCGTTGCACACCCCATTGTTGCCCCACGACCTGGTCGCTTGCGGCAATACTCGTGCTGGTGTTCTGTTCGTTTGCAATAGGTTCAGCTGATATGGTGTTGATTCGGGTTCCAATTCATCCTGACCTTCATTTTCCTTTTCAAAGATCAGGCTCGCATATGTGGGTATTGCGTTATCTCTGGTGATCATTGCATTTGTTTGTGCCGATCGGGCACTCAAACCAGTTCCCACGCGCTCCTCTAAGGTTGACATTTCGTGTCGCATGACTCTAGACGATGAGCGAGCTCGGGGACAGCTGCTCGACTTACTGACATAACTCCTGCATTGCGGCGACTTGATGGTTCATTTTGACTCATGGGCGCCTGCGAAGGCCTTGCTCGAGGGGCTGCCCATACTTGATTAGCGTTGTTTCAGCCGTTGCTAGGTGTGCGCGGGCGGAATGGTGCTACTTCGGCTGACAATGGTTGGGATTGGCCTGTGTAACGTGCGTTAGGGGCGACGTTATAGTTATTATGCCAATGGCTAGGTCCATTGGTATCGCGGCCGCGTGATCGGTTGTAGTATTCAGTACGGCCATAGTTTCCGTATGTATGCGGAGCAGGTTCGGGGCGGTAATATCCTTGCTGCCCGTACCCTACAGGTCCTCGCTGTTGATTCCATTCATCGCGTCGGGAGGATCGGCCTGCTCCTCGGTGTTCAATTACTCGATAACGAGGACGATTGCTATACTGCGGGGGTACACTAGGATAACTGTTAACGGGTGCGGGAGCATTCGATATATAGCCTGGGGCTGCGCGTGTTGCCAAGCGAGTGTATTCATTTAGGAGTGGATCGTACACGTCGGTTCGGTAGTACGGGCATTCCCGTGCAAAATGTCCTATAAAACCGCATCGGAAACACTGGTTGCCTACGGGTGCTGCTGGAATAGCGTTAGCGCCGGCTGCCGGGGTCACAGTATTCTGCATGATCGCGTTAAGTTGGTGCTGTTCGGTGCGTTTATCTAGCAGATCAATAAGCCGAGCGATCGTGGCATCGCTACTGGCTGCAGTGCGCTTATTCTCATCTAAAGAATCGCGGATTTGATCTACTAGTTGGGTATTGTCACCCCCTTGCGACATGCAGTTTACTGTTTTGGACCGGCTGCTCTTGCGAACCGGTATCCCTATTACCTCTTTCTGGGATGCTAGAATGGCGTCCTCCTTATATTTGAGCTTGTCCATCATGTGCTTAAAAGACGGGTATGTGTTTCCTATCACACCTGATTTTAGTTCCCGTCGTAGTCCTTGTCGGAGGAACTTTTGTAGTAGTGCGTCGCGTTGTTCGCCCTCGACCTCCGGGAACGCTTTGTCCACAAGGTTCTGCAAATCAAGTCCGTACAGTGCAACTGATTCGCGTTCTCCTTGCACTCGCATGCGTAGCATTATTAGAGCGTCCTCGTCCCGTTGCGATGACGAATACATGAAGCCTATATTATAGCAGAGAGCCTCATAAGTTTGCTTTTGGCAATCGGGAAAGCTTTCGTATATTTTGAGGGCTTCCCCCTTCAGTACAGTTGGAAAACAGATTAGTTTCTGGTCCAGGGTCCACCCGTTTGCGTCTGTCAAGTTGTCATATGTAGCCACCCAGGCTTCAAAGTCCTGTCCATCGGCCTCTGAAAATGGTGGGATATCCCGTACTTGAATGATGGGAAACGTCGTTGTTCGTTGCGTCAACTGCTGCAGAATTGCAACTAGAGGGTCTCTCGAGACGACTGGACTCGGTCCATTTGTACTACCAGCCGTAGTGCCAGCGCCACTTCCTATATTGGTTGTTCCCGCTGCACTACTTATTGGCGTCCTATTCGCGCTCGCTGGCAAAGACATTTTGATTCCAACTTTGATTATCAATGCCTATTTGTTTCAGTTTGTGTGGCGTCCGTGGTCCCAGTCTGACGTGGGTACGGATGATATAATATATACTTTTCTATATGTGTTTACTTTGCCGTGGAATCCTCTAATGTTGAGCAATTTCAAGCTCCCTACAATACTCGTGTACCGACTCCTTAGGTATGCGACTGATTGTGTGACATTTTCACTTCGCTCCTAACAACTTATTTCACACTACTATTTTCTTATTCGCTTAGGCTAAGCGCTAACATTCATTCAATCCGCCCACACGTAGCTCGGGTTTGCAGAGGCCAAAAGTGCAGGTAACGTCTCACCTGTTGATTCAGTTGCCCCCAGTTCTGAGTTGTCTAAGCTCCCTTTTTCTAACAAACGATTTAGCCGCAGTAGATTTTACTTGAATCAGTTACTGAGAAGAGTAAGAACCCCTTTTTGAGATCACACTTCCACGCTATTAACCAGGAAATGCTTCACTAAGGTTTCAGCCAATTGTTTTAATCCGAAATAACCGCGACGGTTTGGAGGTAGGTACCACACCAGTAAGAAGCGTCGTTTCAGATGTTCGATTGGGAATGAGCTTCTTGCCTACCTGGTCGCGATAGTCGCGCGTGTTATCGTAATTTTGCCTACCGCGGTCTCATAGTTTCGGAAGTCGTTATATACCCAATAGTTGCGATCTCGTTTGTGAGAACAAGTGTAACTTTGATGATTCCTACGGCAAAAATCACACCGCACGTTCCGTGTTGCCAGAGACCTATTCCTAAAATTCATGCGACTATAATCTGTAACCCCAGATGGTCGCCTATAGTTAGCATCACCACCACGGTTCTGTGTTGGGAAGAAGCCGTCTAGCCGTCGGTGAAGTCGCTCGATTTCTAAGCCATAATTAGGAATTTCAGCGTTATTTCGGCTGGTTTGGAAATTGACAGCTCAAATTAATTCAGTTTGAGAGTCGAACATAACTTGCTTAGTTTTATCATT
This sequence comes from Trileptium ribeirensis, assembly GCA_030248225.1. NCBI lineage: Eukaryota > Metazoa > Nematoda > Enoplea > Enoplida > Thoracostomopsidae > Trileptium > Trileptium ribeirensis. Next base: position 27,493 of record JASANE010021720.1, read on the forward strand.
GAGGGCGATAGTAAAGTGGCCTTCCTATCGACCAGTTTAAGCAAGGCTTGTTTGAGGTCGTTAAGCTCTGGTGTGGAATCAGAACCCTTAGCACCTTCACAAGTTTCAGAATTAGTCAGTAACCGGGTTTGAGCCTCGTCTTTCTCAGCTAACTTAATGATTTCTTCAAGTGACTTAGGCTCTTTGGACAGTAAAACTTTTTAAGCTGTGGTAGTCTAAGTCCCTCAACCAAAAAGTTACATGCGAAGAAGTATTGGCATCTAGCTCAGGCCATGCTCCGCGTGCGAGTACCCTACTGGCTTGACCGAAGTCTGTGACAGTTTCGCTAGGTAGCTACTTCCTAAGCATAAGTTTATTACGCTTGAACTTTTCACCCTCAGATGCCCGTAGTGCGTTACATAGTTCTTCTATAAGTGACTTATAGTTCTGCTTAGTTGGATCAGGTATAGTACTCAAGTGCAGTGCCTCGTCAGTAAGCAGGTAGTACTTTAAGTTTGCGAGCTTCATTCCAGATGTTTGCATTCGGGATGAGCTCAAAAAGTTCTTAGCACTGCAATAAATCTTCTCCTAGTTTGCCATATTAAAAGGATAAGTCAGCCTGATACGAGGGTGGTGAAGTGATATTATCTATGTCTATGATTACTCTTGTAATATAGCGACAATCTCAGTTTTTGTTTGAGTGTTGGATAACTGTGATATGTCATTATTCTGCGTTTCTAAAACCCTTAACATACCCTCAGTCCTAGCCTTATGCGTAGTCGTAGTACCTGACTGAGCCATTAGAATGTACTTTACCAGATGATATGTGTTACTTTAGCGCACAATGTTTTTAGCTTCGTGCTCAGTAGCTTGACACTTGTGCCTTGTGCTTACCTTGGTGCTCGGTGCCGGGGCGCTGTGAAATTGACAAGATCTGTCCGAAGGCAAAGTATTGATAAGCGAGTTCCGCTTGCCGGATATAGAACGAGTACCGTTCGAAAAAAAATGAATATAAAAGGAGCGATGTCCGCTCGACTGCAATAGGTACGAACGAGTTCAGTTCGACGGAATGTGAGCGAGTTCCTCTCGATGGCGTATTGTGTGAACGAGTTCCGTTCGATGGCTCCCGTAGGCTTTGGGAGAGCTTTTTGCAGTAGCAGCAGTAATCAGCTAAAGTAAAGGGCACGAAGTCAAGTAAGGACTGTAGTCAGCTAAGCACTTAACTATGTAAGTCTTATGTTTTGTGCGATAAGTGTAGTTATAGAACCTATGTAAGTCCTAGATGCCGTGCTCTAAGTATGTCGTTTTATTTTAGGGAAATTGCCGTGCAGTTGGTTACAGCATTCGCCAGTACGACCGCCAAAAATGCAACACAGCAATACAATCGGTTGAAGTACACCTCGGAAAAGTCGAAAACAATGTTAAAGTTAACGATATATAGTACTAAAATAAAATAAAGTATTATTGTCAAGTGAAGTTTAAATTTTGTTCAAACTAAACAGTACGAATAATTTCTAAAAACTATTCCCCATCTGTGCATCGTGTCTGCAATATATAATCGTTACTCTTATACCTTATTAATCACACGTTCAGAATTATTCGCAGTCGTGAAACAATGAGCCATTTAGTTGCCGCCGAAAATGCTAAAGTTGTCCCAACAATTTAAGAAGGAGTTGATATATATTTCGTAGCTTCGTCACAATATATTATAGAACGTTAACGATGATTGTACCCATTTACGAGGATATATTGATTTATTCACATGCGTAGGGTTGCAGGGTAGTTCGCAAATTACTGAGATCTGAAATGCAATTGAAAACGCAAAACGACCGTACTTATGTTCTACAGCAAAATAAATTTTACAACGCAAATCCGAAACGGTCCATTGTGTGTTGCTTAATGTTTTGATGTCGAACATTAATAGTCCTATTATTTAGTTTCTTAATGTGTAAATTTGTTACATAACGTTCCTTAAGTTACGTGTAATATCGTGAGGGTACCCGGTACTACGGGGGAGACTTCGGCGCCGCAACCAGCGCATTTGGGTTCGGAGACTGCGGCGACTTGGGGAGGGGAGGGTATGGTGACCTGCCAGGGGTAGCCAGCTCTAAGAGGGGGGTCGGACCCTTGGGGTGACCCTACGACCATGTATGAATAAGCATGACAATATATACACTTTGTACGCTGGCAGCTACAAAGCTATCACGACCGTAGGAATAAACATGTTGTATGCTACAGAATGTGTAGGATTGTGCGTAGCACTAGTTACAACGCTTGTGGTATATGTACGGCTTATCACTACATGTCTGGTGGCATCTGTCTTGCTTTTAGTACTACATTTCCCTATTTTAATTGTAGCAATATTCGTGAACATTGATACAAATTTTGTGTAATAAATAGGGTGACGTTACAGATTATGTAACAATAAGTATTATGATTGCCACAAATCTTGCAGGTATGAAGATGACAACATGTGGTACAATGTGCAGTGAGTTCACACATTTATCTGTGAACGCTGCATAGCTAACAGTAAAAGAGCCGTATCGGTTGTAAAAGCCAGAAATATATCACGGCGATCACAAATCATCACAAATAGCAAGTTAGTGATACGTATGGTTGTATATTCGTAAAACGTCCGTCTAATTTTACATTGGTACTGTTTTCCTGCAACAAGCAGTGTGTTTTGCGTAGCTACTAAACTGTCTTTTAGAGGGCTCCTAAACAAAAATTTTAAAAATAGGCATATCTACCTATTTATTTTGCCATTTTTATGCGATTTACTTCAAGTACTACTAATCTTGCTCTCTTTGGCTCTAGAGCTCAAGAACTTCTTTGTATATCAATGTGCTAGAACTGAACGTAATATTTTTTCTGCATTCCGTACCGGCTACCAAGTCATGATACATAGCCGAGACCGCCTAATACAAACGTACTAACATAGTTTGGTTATTTATTTTATTTACGAAGGGCCAAATATCGCTGCGGGCATATGCATCTTTCGGTCGTGGGCCGGAATTGACTCTGATACAGAATTCGTCCTTGGATTAACACATCTTAAGGTAATTGATGCATTACTAAAGATTAATTGATATAAAGTACTATTATTATTAAGAATAAGTTTAGGGAAAGTGTTAAAGAGAGAAGATTATGCGTCATTTACCTTAAGTTGTGTGCGCTAGTACCGGATTGTGTCACAACCTGCCACCGGGATAATGTCCAGTTTGTCTAGCCTGAACTAGGTGTTGTGACATTTTAAGAGTCGCGCCAGGCCCTGTAAATATGTTAGCTATGATTAGAGTTGGGCTGTAAAATTGTCGCAAAGGCCAACATCGGCTTACGTTATGCATTGTATAATATGCTTTAATGTATAGTTACTGCTTTGGCTTACTGCATAATTTGTAGTATCTAACTTTCGACCAAAATATATTTTCCGCAATCCTTAACGCAATATTTTTGGGAGTTATGTGTATGCAGGTGTTCAGTTAGGAAATACATGGTCTAAACTTGTAAACGATACGCTCGCTCACGCTAGACTGCACAGATAACTGCTAAGTGCTGTTCGTCTGAGAATGCCCGTTAGCGAAAATATTGATTTGCAAAAACATGACAGAAACAGTGGTTAGAAAAGAGAGGCATTACTGGAGTAGTGAATCTACATTTAACAACGACTAATACAAGTTACAGATCAATCTTATGTAAATTACAAAACATTGCGTGCTGCGAAGTTCCGTTATAGTGGCAGAAAACTCAAGCATAATGAAACTAAACGAAAAATGTCGTTGGGATGCGGAGACATTACATATAATAATAAATATAGGAGGTCCGAACTCTCAGAGGTTGTCAGTCGGTGCTTCCGTGGATGGTCAGTTGGCTGGCCGAAGTGGTGGGTGCAGCGTCTTCTACGTTACTCGGGGGCTCTGTCGGCGTTGGGTGAGAGGGCGGGTGCGTCGCCTTCGGTACTGGACGGGTTCAGTATCTTGGGCGCTAGAAGGGCAGCGGGGTTCTGCGTTTTGGCGTTGAGGGGGTGGTAAGCGGCCCCTTCGCTGCCCGCGGCGCCGCCAAGGGGATCCAATGGGGTGCGACGCCGCAATCGCCAAATAGAACCCCGCCTATTAACATAAGATACATGCAAGGGCCCTCGTCTAGCTAGGCTGTGTGTTTTACTTTGTAAGGGCTGGTAGCGACTGTGCCGAAACATCACTAGCCGGATTTGACTGTGTGACAGAATGCGTCCCTAGGTGCACACATATGAAAGTAAATTGTGCAAAACACAGTAAACCAAATATACCATTTTATTACTTTACTTGAAACAATTCTTTGGTACCTAGGCTGCTGTCATCCTGTAAAAAATAGTTATATATACTTTGTTCTACTATGCCATGAGAAAATTACTGAAGGTGATGTACCCAGAAGTTTACTGTATCATGTATATATTACAGATAAGAAATAGCCAGGTTTTTTAAGCTCTGGCTCGACTTAGCTCTTCCAGAACTATGTCCCGCTCCACTCGGCTCTTCCAGAACTATGATCGGTTCGGCTGGGTTTGGGTCTTCCGATGACAGGATCGGATAGCATAGAGATAGGATCGGCTCTTAAGGTTCGAACAATAAATGTCTCCGACCACTAATATTAGAGAGAACATTATGTGAATATTGTGATATACATCGCTTACTGTTTTAGAATAAAGATTTTAAGAGCCGACCCCAGCTTTTTCTAACAAACAAGTTTTCACACTAGGTGACTTTCTATGAAAGACCTTGGGCTCTGTATGGGATCATATAGGCATAAAGATAGCTGAGCTCGACTAATGCTAAGCCGAGCTTAGGGCCAAAATCCTCGCCTTTATTGTGTATTGGTTTATGATTTATCACTAAAAATATCCGTCGCCAATGCTAACAACTGGGTGTCAATATCAGATCGCCAAAGCTTCGTGATATTTTTCGTACTAATTTAATCCTGAATCTGAAGTATGTCTCGTGACCTTGTAAAAGGAATAATACAAGGTAACAGTGCTACGATGTAACATGTAAAATGCATATGTTTATTCATATAAAATTTCGGAACAAGATTTCAACAATTTAAATTAATCTTCACTACCTGTTTCGAAGCACGTTTTAATGCAAATACTACCACGCAAACTCTGACCGTTAATGGCCGTAAAAACTCTGACCGTTAGTGGCCCCAAAAATATATACCGACTGACAAAGTATTGGGAAAGCTCTCAGAGATATAATATGTGCCGTTCACGGAATAGTGCGTAGAGCAACTGGAAAATTTGTGTTACAAACGAGGCGTCGTCCATACCTTGTTACAAACGATCGATCGTCCATATATCAGGTTATAGACGACAAGGCGTCTACAAATTTGGTTACAGGAGTTTCGTCGTAACAACGCGGCTTGATTTAAATGTATATTTAAATACTAACGATTATGGGATGATTTTATTGAAAGAGTACATGTATGATACAGACTTGTTCACTGTGTCAAAATACTATTAGTTGACATGTAATACTCTGCTGTGTGTCATTTCAAAACCCGATAGGTCAAACATACTATTCACTCTACGTGAAAATTCAGTTTTGTTTTATATACAGTTTATAAATAAAGAAGTTTTAAAATAATAAATGTTAAGCAAAAAATAAATTTACTGTGCTATCTTAAACCTCTGTATACTGGGTATAAATCATACATTCTTCATATCCGAGGTCTCAAGGGTAGGATGGATCGGTAGGGATGGGGGACGCCGCCTCAGAAAAGGTAAAGGTTGTCGGGGTGCTGAAAGTCATTCAGGGGTACTGAAAAAGTTGGCGCCGTCCTATCTCACGCTGAGGACCCATTTTTGCTAAGTTTACCCACCATTGTTGCCAATTTTCACCTATTTTTGCTAAAATTCTGCGCTCGCCTTTGGCGGTAGAATGCGGCGCACGCACGTGGCGGGGAGCTGGCTGGTATCATAAAGGAGGCGAACCAGGGCCTTGGGGCGGTGCTGACTGATATCCTACGGTAGTGTAGACCAGGTCCGGGGGGGTCGAAGGGTTGCCTCCCACAACATATGCTTCGGCATGTACGGTATATATCTTAAATATCATAAATAAGTTTTTCAAGATTTCATTATGCAATATAATTTTCTATTCATGAGGCATGTAATATATATAAATTATAATGGCTTTGCGTGGGCTAAATCTAAAATTAAAACCTTGTTTCTAAATTTTACACGAATAAACATATGCATTTCATATGTTGCATCTTAGTACTGCCACCTTGTATATATTATGCTATTTTTAAGCATAACTATCCTAAATATCTTATAGTCGCTAAGCTTTGCAAATTCTTATGATACTTATTTAGTATAACTATGCTAGTTATTCAGCATAATTATGCTAAATGAGGACCTAAACGTTTAACATAAGTTAAGTTTAAAATTTAAAAGCATTATGCTTAAAAACTTTAAATTTAAGCATAATAATTTTAAATAAAATATTATGTAGCTTTTTAGCTTTTTGCGACTTAAGTTATTTAGCATAATTTTGTAGACATTTTTTAGGATCAATAAGTCTTTATTAAGTATCAAATTTTCTAACAGTTTCCATAAAATCCTAATTATGCTTAAAATTAAGCATAATTACATTAGATTTTTACTAAGGTTAAAGCAGTGCTAAATATATTAAGAATAAACATTTTCTATGAGAATACAGCAAGTTTCTGTGACACTGTGGTTCGGGTTACACAGTATGTCAGTTTTACTACCGTGTTTTGTTCTGATTAGGTGTATAGTACAAAACTAAAGCTTTCACCTTGCACATGACACAATCCACTTTAGTTGTACGCCCTGATTATTTAGGGGTCACGGTTCTATCAACAAAAGTTTGTTCTAATCCCACTTCTTTTTTGAGGGGTTCATTTTACTCCTGGAAACGCTGAGGATCGAGGCAAATGTTTAAAATAGTAAAACGACCCTTCCCTCGAAGATTGGGGGTAGTAACCCGAAAATAAGATCAGGTACCGCCGAAATGGATAGCGCTAATTCCGACGCGTTTTCATAGCGATGGCAAGATGCGGTGTTCACGTTACAATGTCTCCTACATTTGGAAACTAAGTAGTCCACACAGTCTCAGTCACAGTCTCGGCAGCACGGCGTCTTAGACGCCACCACGTTTTTAATAAAACTTTTCAAGGGTCAAGAACACCGTGTTTTCTTTGTAGTTTTATTGACGGTATGCGGCATATCATTTTGTCAACGTGCATATCTTTAAGATACAGATATCGAAATTTGAAAAAAACAGAATTAACAACAGAAAGAAAAAGCAAGCCACATTAGCTACAGACAGTGTCCATTTCTGTTAATTCGCGGAAAAATTGTAGCTAAGAGTGTGCGAGCTACCGTAACCTAAAATGTAGTAGCTATGGGGTGTAGTATACCCTCAGAAATCAAGTTACGGTATGGGTGCAACTCTGACTATTTGTACGGTAGGGTTGTGACAACAGGAGGACAAAAGTTCTAAACAGAGGGGACATTATAACGTGAACGCCACAAGAAGCGTCATACTTTTATCGAGAAAGTATCATGAACCCTTGGTAACATTCATTCGGAGTGTTATTATTTAAACATCAGAATTTTTTAAAATTTCGCTACATAAAGCGTGATTGCCCATAAAGGAATACGAAGAAATTGTGGCGTAATCGCTGCTAGTCGCTTCCATTTCATAAAGTGAAGGACATCCTTGATACGTCTTAAATTTACAGGCGTTGAACCTGAAATTCACCCAAAATACTTGTACATACTTGTAAGCGTAATAAATATTGAGCGGAGCAATTTTGTCACGTGGAAAAAGGGCTTATGTCAGGACATACGTCTTTCTTCCATTTGCGTCTCCATAAGCCAACACGACATGCGTCCTAGTGCCGTATAATTGTGCTACCGAATTCTAAGAACGTATTACATATATCTTTACTGTTTCAGGAGTTTACCGACCTTACCTATATAAATAAATGTAAATGGATCCAAATAAACATTGGTACTATCAGTATGATAAACGCAAAAAGCTGGAAATTTTAGTAAAATGGGACGATACTAGTGAGGTTGAGCAGCACTATTTGCGGCTTGATAAAATACGGCCGCTGTGCAATGGCGATGAATTCTTTCGCCCGGCGATCAACGTGGTAAACGCCACCGCTAACAAGATCGACGCCGCCCCGATTAAGGCACATATTAAATCGTATAACCCAACTATTTCCCATTATCGATATAAGCATGCCCCTAATCGCCTTTATTTGCCCCGAGACGTCACCATTTCCAGCATGTATGACGATTATATTAGCAACAACCCCAAAATTTCTGTGGATAAATACCGCAGAACCGTAAAGGAAATGAATCTATCGTTTGTGCAGCTGGGGCTCGAAGAGTGCGAAATCTGCCGACAGCATAATGTTCATAAAACTGAGGCCGGTGCCGATCACAACGAAAACGATTGCGAGCAGTGCAACGACCAAGCCGAGCATGTCTCCCGTTACACGACAAGTCGGAAACATTATCAAGATGACGCCGCCCTTCTTCCAAGTGGCGAATCAATCGTCGCTTCAGCGGGCCTACAGAAAGTGCTCATGCTTCCACGGCTTCCCGGTATAAATGTATGCGGTTTCACCCCCCGAGTGATAGCCTTCAACGAAACGTTTGCCTTGCTTAGTGAGCAGAAACACCCGTTTCATAAGTCTGTTGCCTATATATGGCACGAAGCCATCTCGGGCCGAGATGCGGAAGACATCGCTAGCACATTTTGGGAGTTTTTGCTTCGAGCTGGAATGTGTGAATCTGTTGTCATCTGGGCTGACAACTGCGCAGCTCAGAACAAGAATTGGAAGCTTTACACGTCCTTATTAATTGCAGTAAACTGTGGATTTTTGGAAGCGGAATCCATCACGCTGAAATACCTACAAGTCGGGCATACGTTCATGTCCGCAGATTCTGTCCATCGCATAGTAGAGTTGAGAATGGACCAGATGAAAAATGTGGAAAGTTTTACTGATTTTCGCACTGCAGTTGCACAAACCAGCAATTTAGAGGCATGCGAGATGCAGCTTAACCATTTTCGAGAATGGAAAGACGGTGTTTCAAGACGGCGAATACGCGGAATCCAGAATCGTCCCAAGCTCAAGAACATTGCTGAAGTTCAGTTTAGAAAAGATTCCCGGGTGATTTTCTACAAAATCAGCCATGATGATGATGAGTTTAAAGAGCTAGACGTTATCGCCCCAAATTTTGATGTCAAACGGTTGCCAGCAGCGAAGACCGAGCAGCGCGGCTTTGTAACTGAAAGGAAAGCCAGAATTTTGCTTAACTTAGTGTCTCTTTTGTGCCCAGCAGCGCGTATTTTCTGGGATGAGCTAGCTGTGCGTGCTAACGAAGCGGAAGTTACAGATGACTAAAACGCTTATGACGTTTGAAATGAATCGACTTACGCCTATTTTCCTATGTAGAATATTTCCTAATCACATTGCTATTTTGTGGAAAAAGGGCGTATGTCAAAAAAACCAAGTATAGTTTTTGATATACCACAGAAATTGTGTCAATTCACGCGGCATAATATATAGCAGTTGGAGGACTAACTAATGTAACATGCGTAAACTTTGTATCAATTAGTGCTATTACTCAATTTAGGAAAACACAAAATTGTGAATATCTCAAAAGTGGCTTTTAATGACATACGTCCTTTTTCCTTGGGACGGCAGAATAGGCAAAGTATTCTATAACTTATTTATGTATACCTGTATTTCAACGAAATATTAAATCAATTTATAAAAAAATATCACGTTTTAGACAATGGATGACAAATCCGCCACACAAAAAGCTAGCTAGCTAAAAAAGCAGTATATAATATTAAAGAATTAGCTAATTAATTAACCAATTGGCACTCATGATAAAATGATAGCGCTTTAAAAGTCACATATTCATCATCACCGACATCGAAAACCCTAGAGCGCAACAAAAACGGCCGTGCCCAAAAATTTACCCCTTCTCATCTCTAGTTTACATTCGCATTCTAGAAAAATGGGTCATGAGAATAATTACACAGTTGCCTCGCCTCGAAGGTTCCTGAGAATAGTTTCGCTCATAATTTACAAGTGATAGAAGATTTTCTTCTGGCTCCGTGCTTTGAGATAAAAAGCAAACATACCATCGATATCTGTAAACCCATAGATTTCTCCTAGTTCCGCTGCTGCCCAGACTTTGCCAGTTCTTTCCATTACATTCGGATCTTAAACGTACATATATCATGGCATGAATACGGCTTGATCTAAATTTTTTGCATGCAAAAGCATTAATGGAATTAAATTTTTTCATGATTTATTTGTATATATAATTTAATGTACTGTAGATGTAGAGTATCAAGGCAAAACTTGTGTGCAACTATTACTTGTTATGCAAAACAGTATATATGAGCGCCAACACCTGAGGCCTGGAAACGACGCTTCTGCTCCAGAAATATGCCAAGTTGGTCAATCATGCATATAAAGAAATATATATGGGCGTAGGACGGACATGTAGGTTGACCCCCAGAAATCTACCAAGTTGATCAAGCATGTATGTCATAATGCTCATAAGGGGAGAGGTGAGGTTACACCACCCGAGGCGTCGGACCCCCCGCACTCCCACGGCAGGCCGAAGGCCGACCCCCATCCCTCTAGGTTCCGACCACCCCTACCCGAAACCTCGAACTTCGCATATGTATGATGTATATGTTGACTCATGGTAAAAGCACGGAGATAAGAGTGCACCGGTTGCTTGATCGTATTCCGTCCGCCCTCCATGTTATACTTTATACTGCATCCCGTTTATCTGATTTTGCGCCTTTGACGATACCCTAATGTGTTCGAAAGGCTGCTTTTTGATCATAGTAAAGGCTTTTAATGTTCTGTATAAATTGTGCAAAAATTTTAATTTAAATTATATTTAGCATTTACACAGCTGTCATTCGCAAATAAAGTACCGATATGTATAACACATTACATACCTAAAAAAAGATGGTGGGACCCTCCCCTGATTTTTCTCCTCTACTTTAGGAGGGCCGGAGCTGTTTTTCAGAATATTTATAGCGTCAAATCTAACAATTCAATTTATGCCAATTATTACTCACGTAAGTCTGGAGCAACATGTCTTGCTCGTAACCAGGTTGGTCAATACCATGCCGTCTCGGTTACGGATGGTACAACGGATGAGCGTTTAAAAAAATTTTTAATCTTTTTTAAAGCCCGCTATGTTCAAACAGCAAAATGGTCAAAACGAAAAGCAAATCTTAAAATGAGGATCCGCCTCACAAACACATGATTACGACACGAGTAACTTACCAATGGGCCGCTAATACAACCTTTCAACGACTTTGACAGATGCTTTATAAAGCTAAATGGTAATTTGGCAATTTTGCCACGTGACACGAGATCTGCTGCACTTGTATCAAAATAATTAGTTATATAATACTAGTTTCAGGTAAGGACATAAGATGTACCATACAAAGATGGACAAAATCTGAAAACAATTTTACATCCTGGCGGCTGTGACAAAAACTTTTTAGGTGGTTGTATATAAGACATTAAAGACACATAGCAGTATCCACATATGGATTTCGAAAAGTTTTTCAACCAGGAAATATATATTATAGAATTTGTGAGGCGACACTAGATGCTTCGCTGATACCTATCTGGCTTCTCCAAAAAGGGTAGGGGCGTCAACGCTATTATATTTGTACCTTCCCCCGGTTCCTCGATTTCATGCCACTCGTGTAAATTTAGGATTGCTACAATTCATGCCCAACCTCCAGTTCTCTACCTCGGCTAGAAATCTTGCGAGGCAACAAATGAATGAATGTTCATCATTTTTCTGCTGAAAAGTCTTTAATTTTACCATTTGTTTCTAAGAATCGCTGAAATTTGCCCTTACTACATATTAGATATTCACATACATGCCGACGGTCGGTCATGCCAGGGGGGGTAGAGGCCCCCACGGGGGGGTCGCGGCCATCCCCGGGGGGGGGGGGGTAACCCCCCCTGGCCGGCCAAATTTGTCTAGGGGGGTCGATCTCGTGAGGACCTTTTTTTTTGGTCCTCGCAGCCGTTAATACTATTATTAACCCTATATGAGATGGAAATGGAGGATATAAAAAAGTCTGTTTTCATCGTTACGTGGTTTACTAAAAAGGAAATTGTCCAGCCTTCCACATTCCTTGATTGCAGCAGCCACGTTTCACAAAACTGTTACCGACCATATTCATTCGTTTGTTAAAACGGCTTCGTCTTAAAACCATTTAATTTAGCCGTGTGCATTTGTGTGGTTTTCACTTGTACCGATGTAGAAAGACTAAATATTTTAGTGCTATTTTAGTGCTGAGTTCGTGGTTAATCCACCGCGGGCCATAGCAGACATTCAATGTCTAAATCTAGTTAGTATATAAATAAGTATTTCGGTTAACTTTTATTTCAGGGAATGACGTCGTCAACAAAAAGCTTTCCACAAATTTATGCTGCATATGCACCACTAGCAACAAGCAGGCACAATTTGCGCAAGTTTTTGCACTAAGGTCAAGCTTTAAAACTCGGACAGCGGTCAAGTCACCCTCCACCCCCAAGGGGGGTAAAACCAGCCGGGCCTTTCGGCCCGGGGGGTGTTGCTGCGCAACCCGGGGGGGGGGGTGCTGCGCACCCCCAGGGGGGTAACCCCCCTGGCCTTTCTCGGGGGGGAGAGGGGGGTCCGGACCTCAGAGGGGTAACCCCCCCTACCCCCCCCTGCCGGCATGTATGGATATTCATATTTGCCGTCACAAGTAAACTGCTGGTATTTGACAGTTACACTTACATTAGACAGTTACAGTACTTACTTCAGAGTCCTATTCCAGTTTGAGACTCACCAGAAGTACTAGGGACTTAACCCCCTGGGTACTTTCAGATCGCCCTGTTACGAACTGGGTGAAATTTTTATTCCACACGAGTACAATTTTGGTAGTTTGGCCAAGTCATTGTTTGAGTCAACAATACCACCAGTTTTTTGTAAGGCTTGCTAGTACAAGGCGTAGAATGGTTGGTGTTAAAAATGAACAGTTAACATGCAATAAAAGAATCCTGCTACGATTAAACAGTTATAATGATATTGCTATGCGTCTTATTTTCCTACTTTTCAAGTATATATCCGTGTTTGTATATTATGATTGGTGGCATTTATATCGCTGCAAAGGAAATATTTTTAAAGTTCAAATTTAAAAAATTTAAATTATGCATCATTTACAATAAGATGCATGCGCATGGTCCTAATTATGTCACGCGTTCAAATGAGCCAGCTACTATGTCACGCACATAGTCCGGCTCAATACTAAAATTTTGAATAGCCTAGCTAGACTATGCATTTGTCATAGAGTTTCGAGCCGGACTGTGCTTTTGTCACGAGGCGTTCAGCTGAGCCGTATAACTTAATCCAGAGACTATATAGTCCGCGAAAATTACGTTTTATTATACGTATCTAAATAATGCCCCAAAAGCGGCATACAGCTTAAAACGTAAATTGTATATATTAAAACAAATATATAACTTAGAATTAATGTGAAAATACCATATAAATAAAATGCTATTACACTACGCACAATACTAAATAAAATTTCTCAATAGACTGTTCAGCCAGACGCTCTGTTTGTCTCGCACAGCCTAGCTAAACTTCCTGTTTGTCACATTAAGACTAGCTAAGCTATAAAAATGTACCATAGTAGTCCAGCTAAGCTATAGTTCACCCGAACTAGTTGAGCTGGACGCGTGATATTATTTGGCCCTGGCACACGCATCTTATCGTAAATGATGCATTAGGTACTTATCGAGACCTTGATTTTTGCATTTATTTTTGGTAAAATTTCTTTATCGCGGGTTTTACAAGCTTATTTTTATTTGTATTGGGGCGAATCTCAATGATTTATATATATGCTCGTAGCTACGATACTTTGAAGTCAGTTTTATTTACCTGATGCAAGATATACCACGGCTTTGCCTGCATATTCGACTGTTTCTCCAGCTGCAAACACATCTTTCATATTAATGCCGGTCTGAAAGGTTTGTGAAAGTTTAACAGAAATGTATACACGTTTTTACAAGGCATTCTTGGCCTTGTAACAGCATACAAATTATTGTTTGAAATAAAATGGTGCAGTTCACTGTTAATGTTTCGGCTGTCTACGTTTCTGAAACCTGTGACCATTACGAACGGTTGCCGGTGGCGTAGCCAAGGAGATCTTATATACAAATTAGTTGAAGTGCAACATTATTCCATAACCTTTTCTTGAAACATCTTAAAACATAAATATTGTCATTAGGTCTTAGCTTTATTATTAAGCATTAATTCAAATGAGTTCTAAAACTCAACTTCTGAATAGAAACAGTTATCGACACCCGATTTGACAGCAACAAGGATGACGTTACGGTTCATCCAGCTATACTATACCGCATATATTAAGTTTGTATACTTCTACGGAAATATATTAAGTAAAATGTATAATGCGAAGTTCATGTTATAATATACCTCCTGTATGAGATTAAATTAACAGTTTGCCATGTACCGAAAAACATGCAATCGATGACACCGTGCACAATTTTTGTTGATTTCAAAATAGTAGGTAGCACAGCAATCAGATAGTGTTATGAACACTGTCTAAAATTTTTACATTTGCCAACGATGTGGCTGATACCTTTATGTATAACTATACAATGCTGTGGTGAATTTCATGAGGATCAATTTCGCATATTGGCGTATTGCTAACTGTGGCAAATAATAGTCACTTCGCACCTCAGTTTCATTTAATTCTCAAAAGTGTTTGTGTCTTAAGGGTTTTATTTAAGTGTCAGATATATATACTGTGCGCACGATATGTCGACACCGTCTAATCGGAAATTTAAGGTAGCAAACACAAGTGAGTCAAAATCAATGCCATAAGTGGTGTTAAATTAAGATTAAACTAATAATACTTTATTGCAACAGGTGTTATTTAGAAACGGATTGATAGATTTAGCTATATTTTTCATTTTGATGTATTTAGAAGTTAGCATATTCATGTATTATTGTACTAAATAACATGTTTATGTGAAAATCAAACACAAACTTTTAGATGCGTTCATTTGTAATTTGATAATAAACAATCAATTTGACTGAAATTTTGGCTGAATATGTGATCTTGCGGAATACATTTCATTCCAAGATAGACTTCCACAGTACCTCCGGAGGAGTAAGGGTTTTAATGCTGATATTAATGGCCAAAATCACCCTAGGCCAGACTTTTCGTCTGTAACATAGCAGTACATGCATTGAACAATTTGAGTCATAAAATTCAGACAATGAGTGCAATATTGCGTGACATACAAGTATGACCATACATGCCGGCAGGGGGGTAGGGGGGTAACCCCCCCCCCCCAGGGCCCGGCCCCCCCCCCCCCCCCCCCCCCGAGGCCGAAAAGCCAGGGGGGGGGTAACCCCCGGGGCTTGGGTGCGAAGGGAACTTGGCGGCTCCTCGACGAGTTTCGCAGTAGGACCTTAGTGCAACACCTTGCGCAAATCGCTCCTGGTTGTTGCTAAAGGTGCATGTACGGCCATATTTTAATAATTTTTCTGCAAAAACTGCACTCATACGCGAAAAATGTGGCTGAGAGGGACAAAAAATGGTCCTCACAACTAACCCCCCTAGGAAAATTTGGCCGGCCGGGGGGTTACCCCTCTGGGATGGCCGCGACCCCCCCCCCCTTGGGGGGCCACTACCCCTCCTGGCATGACCGACCGCCGACATCTATGAGTATGACTAACATATTTACGGATTACTTACCGAGACAAACATAAGTTATCTACAGAAAATTCTCTAAAACTTTGGTCTTGTGATATGCAGCTTCGTAATATTTTAACTGATACCACTATTGTCACTGAGTATATGAACTTACGGGTTACACATCACCTTGGTATTATTATTGCTGGATCATGGTCAAACAGGAAATGTGGGCGCCGAACTACAAGCGCTATCAATCAATCTATAGGGTGTCCCATAAGTAACGCAACTTCAAACTGTTGCTGAAACCGATATAATATATTCACAACATTCGTACTTTCAGAAGTTGTAACCGAAAATATTATAAATGTCTACGTATAACAAAATGTATGATACTAGACTTAACTGGGCTTTTTGAATAACTGCAATAAGAGTTAACAAAAATAACTGTCAGGTTGTACGATAACGGTCCCGGCGTTCGTCTTAATAGCCCCACATCATGAAACTATTTCTCCAATTAATAAAAGCCTTGATCTAACAGGTTCCGTTGCCGACTTCCACCAAACAGGGAGACCACCGACGGCATCTGCTGATGCTGCGTTAGCTGAACTTTTCTTTCGTTTTGACAATATAGTCCTACAAAGTCAATTCTCCGTTATGCTGTTGAAACCGGCCTCAGCAAGTCCAGTGTTTTCCGAATAGTTAAAACTCTGGGTTTGATACCTTTTAGATCGACGCCCATTCATGTTTTGAATGAAGATGATTATCATCACAGGGTTGACTTTTATGAAAAATGGCTACAACATCTCGGCGATGATCCGGACTTAGCTGGCAAAGTCATTTGGTTCGACGAAAGCAATTTAAAACTAAGCGTCCACGTAAACCATCATAATTGTGTTTATTGACATGCAGAAAACTCTTATAACACTATCGAACACCATGTGAATGCCCTGGGCTGACAGTATTTGTCGGCATGTGATGTGATGAATTTTTGGGCCGTTCTTTTTCAATGGTACTGTGAATGCAGACAACTGTCTAATAATGCTGCGAATTGAATCCTATTATTCAACAATTACCTAATTGACAGGCTTCACTTTATGCAGGATGGCGTGTCTGCTCATTTTGCGATTGTTGTGGGCGGTTGGTTGGACGAACCCTTCCTCCACGGTGGCTGGGCGCCGATGCCCTGTCGTATGGCCTTCAGGTTCTCCTGATCTATACCATACTGAAGTTTTTCTGTGGGGAGTATTGCAAGAGAGGGTATACAAACGCAACCACAAACCTTGTTGTACCTGAAAGTCGTTACATCGGTGAAGCTCTTTCTTTTGAAGCCTCCTGACGAAGTTTGAAAAACCCGCATAAGTGTACGAGTTCGACTGGAACAATGCATTTATCTTGTAGGCCCTCAGGTTCTCACTTAGGGTAAGTGTTATTCATTAAAAACCTAAGTTATATGTGTGAGTGCGTGCACGCCAAAACGCTTTTAGATATGTTTATTATTTGGTGTGCTTAGACACTTTAATGCTGGGGCGTTACTTATGGGACGCCCCGTATATAGAGAAAAACCCATCATATGGTACGAGGTCCGAGGTCCCAGCGGGGACAGCAGGTGCTTCGAGCGGGTCTTCAGCCTCACCGAGAGGACGGACAAGCCGGTAGGTGGGGTGGATGTCGACTCGGGGGTTCTGAATTTTCGAAATTTTGTGGGATCCAATATTTTTTCTAATTTTTGCCAATTTTTTCTCGGGATTGCGCATTTTCCTCCCAGTTTTGTCAATTTTTCTCGGTTATATGTCAATTTTGGCCTGATCAGAGCCCATTTATAGCAATTTTTGCCTATTTTCGCTGCACATTTTCCCAAAACCGCATGCGCGGCTTCGGAGGGGGGCGGTGGAGAGAGGGGGTTTGGGTTTGTCGGCCTAGCTGCGAAGAACAGAGCGGTGGTGGTCGCTCGCGCCGAGCTAGGGGGAGGGTGAGTGGTTCCGAAACTCGGAGGGAATATAATCTCCATCTCCCCTATGAGCGTGCATAATCATGTGTTTATTATATTTGACAACCTCTAGTTTAATTTGATTATATTTTCATGATCTTTATTCAATATGGCACGCTCATAATAAAATTATCCATATATCCCTTCAACAAAGGAACAAGGAACAGCACCCCATACTTTATGCTCAGCGTACCTACTCTTATCAAAATCGATTGCTTGTCTCCCATTTGCCAAAAATTAATGTTATGAGCTTGGGATACATAAATAGTTAAGCTAAATTTTACTACATTTCAGTATTCCCAGGCCTTCTTGGAAGTTATTTAAATGCGTAGAAAATATTAAAATAATTTAATTTCTTAAATGTTTTTAACCTTTTCAAACTTTAATTTATAACGCAAAATGCAGCAAAACACTAAGCTTCAAAGTTTTCTGTGACGTTTTGTTAAGTTTTTAGCTCGTGAAGTTTCAAGATATACTGTTTGTCCCCAACCCCAATTAACAAAACTAATATATATGCAGCAAATGTTTGAACAACATTGCTCACACTTTAAAATTTATCAAAAATCCTTTCAAATTTTGATTAAAATTTGACCAAATTTTTAGCTCGAATTTTCAACTGAATCTTTAAGAATGTGAACTTACCGATATAAATTTTGATATTTAGCAGAGCCTAAAAGTAAAAAAAATATATTTTAAATCCTTACAAGATCATCTATCATGTCCAAATTTTGATGAAGAACCTTGAGTTGCACCATTTCGGTTAGGCACGCATCGGGCCAAAGGCTGATGCAAGTGATATTTTTAGACTTCAGCTCGTATGCGCAATCAGCTGCCATTCGATCACACTAAAATATATAATCACAGAATATAATACAGTTGCTACGAAACTCAGCAGTAAAGCGGCGTTTGTGTACTCTAGTGAGAATTCGTAATAAAAAATGTTCGCAGTATATATTAGCTGCTGGTTAAATTCCTTCAGAAATATCTGTAATTCTCGTTGTTCTAAGTATAATTAGAGAAACATTCAACAGCGTTAAATATAGACAGTAGTAAACAAAAATTTCCTTCAATCTTTAAACATTGGTTACGTGCAGCTTCAACTGTGCATATTTCGATGAAATTTGGCTAAATTCTTTGACTGTAACACATATACGTAACGCAAACGCCAACCTCTGAAGCCAGTCGCAGGGAAATTTGAAATCTTTTTAAACATATATCCTGAAATTAACGTAATTTTGAAATTCTAATTTTGTGAGTCAAATGCACGCTTTTGGATTTCTTACAAACCCCTTACACTATCGTACTTTCATTAAAACTAGTGCTATCTTTAGGATAAGCTAAAGATGTCTTCCCGAGTTTAAACTTTTTTCTCAAAATTTGTGCTCAAATTTAAGCAACAAGTTTGAACATTGAACAACCCTAATACGCAACATAGCATCACTGTCGTAGCAATAAATGTATGGATCTTAGGCGTAACCTGAAATCCAGTTTCTGTAATCTTATAAAACTTGCTTACAGGAGGTTTCGAAGTAAGTAGAATAAATGTATGGATCTTAGGCGTAATATGAAATCCAGTTTCTGTAATCTTATAAAACTTGGTTACAGGAGGTTTTGAAGTAAGTTGAAGAAATGTATGGATCTTAGGCGTAATCTGAAATCCAGTTTCTGTAATCTTATAAAACTTGGTTACAGGAGGTTTTCAAGTAAGTTGAATAAATGTATGGATCTCAGGCGTAATCTGAAATCCAGTATCTGTAATCTTATAAAACTTGCTTACAAGAGGTTTTGAAGTAAGTTGTCTACGAATCTATGGAAGTGGCAGTGATAAACGCGCCACATTGCTAAACTGCTGTTGCAAATTTTTCTGCCCCCAAATTGTGGCAAGACTACCAGAAAAAGAATAATCACAGCTAAGCTAGATTGTCAGCGTTATATATGTTACCTTATATGTAGTTGGCGCATAGCTAACACAAATCAGTATACTATTTTATATACAGGCACATCGCGAGTAGTACATCAACTACAACGGTTGTTAAACTCGCTGTAAGTAGTATTATGGAATAACCGTGAAACGCGTCGCCCCTCCGCTAAACAGCCGGTTGGTTATTAACGATGCTTTACCGTTTACGGTTACGAAAGCAGTTGATCAGCAGTCATGGGCAGTCGCCAGAGGGGCCGTTGTCTACATGTTTACTACTATATAACAAGTGAACTAAACTACACTATTGGAACTTTTTGATGCTTTATATGTAACAGG
>JASANE010021721.1:0-10280 GCA_030248225.1 Trileptium ribeirensis
ACTATTGTCTATCCTGGGTAGTCCCGTCCTCAGCCAGACTTAGATTAATTAATGGGTAAATACAGGGATAAATTAAAACACTTACTGCAACGGTTAACCCTTTCGTTTTTAAATCTTAAATGGGCTTGTCAGAGTGTACATTGCTAAGCTATTTATTAGCGGAGGCTTTACTTGGTTCCTTAAGGAACCTCACAAAGCGAGCGGGCAACAACGCACTCGCAAACGCACGTTGCACGATAAACTCGGTTAATAAATAGCTTTTCATTGTCTATCTTGGGTAGTCCCGTCCTCAGCCAGATTACCGGTATTGTTAAATAATATTTCTACAGTTGAAGAAAGTAGCGACTCAGTATGTGCCTTCTGCTGCTTTTCATTATCTATCCTGGGTAGTCCCGTCCTCAGCCAGATTGACGGTATTGTTAAATAATATTTTTACAGTTCAAGAAAGTAGTGACTCAGTATGTGCCTTCTGCAGCTTTTCATTGTCTATCCTGAGTGTTCCTGTCCTCGGCCAGACTTAGATTAATTAATGGGTAAATACAGGGGTAAATTAAAACACTTACTGCAACGGTTAACCCTTTTGTTCTTAAATGGGCTTGTCAGAGTGTACATTGCAAAGTTATTTATTTACCGAGTTAATCGAGCAGAATGCGTTTGCGCCTGCGTTGTTGCCCGCTCGCTTTGTGAGGTTCCTTAAGGAACCAAGTAAAGGCTAGGCCAAAGCGTAGTGGCTAGCGTACGGGGCTCGCTCCAAACCAACCCAGGTTTAGTCTGCCGCTGCACCAAATATTTCTTTGAAACTGTAACAAATAGACGTTAGTTTAAGAAGAAAAGGTTAATAAAAGTCCGACAAAATATGAGAAAACGATAGTTTAATTCGTTGTATTAAGTATGGTTGCAATATTTTACATTGTAAATAGCTTTTTACTCGGAACTGCCAAAACATATTTGCGAATATAGCTTTAGCAGCTCTTAAGCACAAGGACCGCTTTAGCTTTAGCTGATCACGCAAGGCATCGATTTTACAGAAAGAGGTAGTTGAGAAATGAATTTGTCGATGGTTTGTTTGAAAAGTTTCCTAAAGGATTAAGCTTTATGGTATTTAAAGTGCTATTGTGATGATGCTTGGTAAAAGTATTTTAAATATATATATTCGAGTTTTATTAGTAGGTCTGTTCGCAAGAGTTTTCATTATTCATAGTAAAATATGAAGCTTTTACTGTTTTAGATAAGGTAAACATCTTGAAGTTTGTCGGCTTTCCAACTCAATGTTTTATCTTTCTTCGGGCTAAGATTTTCGTGGCATTCGTGCGAGCAAATTTTTTTCTGCGAATAAGAACAATCTTTGTGTGGGGAAGTAAGGTGTTGTACAACAAACCTTGGAACTAGATTGAATACATTGACAATCGTACCCTACACAGCGAAATTTAGCAAAACTGTTCATGGCTTGGGTTTACGTTAAGATTTCATCTGATCCGACGCAATTTGCACGCGCTTTGTCTATTATGTATTCATACTGTTTTTGATTCGTTCCGACCTGAATCCGAAAAGAATTGAGAACACAGTGTGAATTGAGTGCCATTCATTTGATTTGTATTAATGATTAGGATTTACGTTAAGTTTCGATCCGATCCGACGCAATTTGCACGTGCTTTGTCTATAACGTATTCATACTGTTTTTGATTCGTTCCGACCTGAATCCGAAAAGAATTGAGAACACAGTGTGAATTAAGTGCCATTCATTGGTTTGTATTAATGATTAGGGTTTACGTTAAGTGTCGATCCGATCGGACGCAATTTGCACGTTCTTTGTCCATAACGTATTCATACAGTTTTATTTCGTTCCGTCCTGAATCCGAAGCGAATTGAGAACACAGTGTGAATTAGGTGCCGTTCATTTGATTTGTATTAATGATTAGGGTTTACGTTAACTTTCGATCCGATGTGACGCAATTTGCACGTGCTTTGTCTATAACGTATTCATATTGTTTTTGATTCGTTCCGACCTGAATCGGAAAAGAATTGAGAACACAGTGTGAATTAAGTGCCATTCATTTGATTTGTATTAATGATTAGGATTTACGTTAAGTTTCGATCCGATCCGACGCAATTTGCACGTGCTTTGTCTATAACGTATTCATACTGTTTTTGATTCGTTCCGACCTGAATCCGAAAAGAATTGAGAACACAATGTGAATTAAGTGCCATTCATTTGGTTTGTATTAATGATTAGGGTTTACGTTAAGTGTCGATCCGATCGGACGCAATTTGCACGTGCTTTGTCTATAACGTATTCATACTGTTTTTGATTCGTTCCGACCTGAATCTGAAAAGAATTGAGAACACAATGTGAATTAAGTGCCATTAATTTGGTTTGTATTAATGATTAGGGTTTACGTTAACTTTCGATCCGATGCGACGCAATTTGCACGTGTTTTGTTTATAACGTATTCATATTGTTTTTGATTCGTTCCGACCTGAATCGGAAAAGAATTGAGAACACAGTGTGAATTAAGTGCCAATCATTTGCTTTGTATTAATGATTAGGGTTTCCGTTAAGTTTCGATCCGATCCGACGCAATTTGCACGAGCTTTGTCTATAGTGATGTTAATAATACAGTCTTGTACAGGAACTGAGACAACTCAGTTAAGAATATTGCACATCGATGTTAAAATTTTCCTTTTCCATGTATCAAAGTTCGGTTGTGATGTTAATAATACAGTCTTGTACAGGAACTGAGACAACTCAATTAAAGAATATTACACATCGACGTTAAGATATTCCTTTTCCTTGTCTTTCTTTGTGGTGATTTGCTTTTCAATAGCTTCACTTTTTCGGATATTCTTTTCTACGTACATAATCAGCGCAGTTTATGCACTTTTGCCAGTTTCGGTGTTAGCAATTCATCGCCTTTAGCGCGTCCGCATGTACATCGTTGTGAGAAGCCTTTGGCATACGAACAAGAGATCCGAAATGTCCAGTTTGATAATGTGTACGACGGTTTTAACCAAGTACCTACTCTAAGTTTTTCATTAATAACGGCGTCCAAAGTTTGTTTCAAACAGTAATCAATGTACATTTATTCACACTAAAACAAATGCATTCACACTAACACTGGATGCATGCACACTAACACTGATGAGTTCACACTAACACTAATGTATTCAGACCCATATTGATACATTCACACTAACACTAAATCATTCACGTAACGCAAATGCATTCACAATAACACTGATGCGTTCACACTAACACTTGACGTAGCGTTCACACTACAACTAAAGCATTCACAAAACACGAATGCATTCACACTAAAACAAATGTATTCACACTAACACTAATGTATTCACACTAACACTGATGCGTTCACCGTGAAATTTCTCGTGCAGGATCGAATCTGAAAACCCGAAAACTATAAAAGGAAAAAGGAGAGATGAGGAAAAGCTACATCGGGGCGTACAGAGTACATAGCCTAACGGGTAACTAGGGATAAAACAAAAACAAGGCTAAACTCAGCGATCTACTCGCTCGGACAGAAAAGAGGGGTTTTGCCCCCACTAGATCTGAGGCCAACGTTTTCCTCCGATCGAGTTAATTTTCAATCGGTGGGGGCGCTTGGTAGACGTCATGTTTTGTGCCGAGCTCACCCACCTACTAAGGCAAACTAAAATTTTGACTGACTATAAGCCCTACCTGTATTGCACGGGCCCACGGGTCGAGCTCGGGGGCCTCAGCATTAACATTTTATCTGTCGGTCAGCCGTCTGTGGCTCGAATCCTCTCACTGAGATGTACTTCAAGAAACAGCCTGCAACCGTTTCAAGGTTGATTTCACAGCGCTGGCCTAATGTGCACCCTAGCGTACGAACCGATTTCAAGTAAAAGCAAAGCATAATAATAATAATCATAAAATCGTTATAAAGCATGAACCAGCGAGTAATAAGCAAGACTACTGAGACTCAAGTAGTTCCTCTCTTATAATTTGTCTCCGCAGTATCAACCCTAGCCAGGGGCTGACCTTTGGCTGTCGTGCCGGGCCTGGTTTTCCCAAATTTACTTAGCTCCCCGTAAATTCCCTAATAATTGTAACTTTGACTACTTACCCAGAGGGCATATCGGGCCAAC
Organism: Trileptium ribeirensis; assembly: GCA_030248225.1. NCBI lineage: Eukaryota > Metazoa > Nematoda > Enoplea > Enoplida > Thoracostomopsidae > Trileptium > Trileptium ribeirensis. The sequence continues at coordinate 4,126 of JASANE010021721.1, forward strand.
AACGACCCAGGCCCTCGTTCCCTAATTGTACCTACATGCGGCCCCCAAACGCCGCAGGCGCGCCGAACTTTTCGCTAAGCTGCTAACTTTGAAAAACAAGCCAGTAAGCAGAGAACCCAAAAGCATTGTCAGTCACTCATCTCCACCAGAAAGTTTTTTCTTTTAACCGTGGTTGTCTCAGGAAAAATTTTGAAGATCTAACTCGAGTTGTCAAGTCATGTAAAGATATGGATCGATTGCATTCTACGAGAATAAATTTTTTGTTCTACCTAAGACCACGCGGAAACAGTACAACTGCGGCTAGAATATTTCCTATCGCCTGAATCGGAACTCGACCTCGGTAAAAGATTCCAGGAAACACTATGCGTAGCCCATTCGGGAGAAGAGATTTTGCCGAAAGGCGGACGGGAAAAAATCGACTCGACAGGAGAACGGGCGTTAAGCTGCCATCGACTATGAAATTTAAGGGGCCCCAGCTAACATACGGCTGATCCCTATCTGACTTTCATTTGGTCTCGGGGGACTAAGTCCACCCAAGCCTCTAGACCGGTACGTCTCATAAGACAGCACGGCTGAGCCGTTAAATCAAAAGAGAAACAGGAAAAACCGAGCGAGCTACAATCCACGCGACAACCGCATAAAAACAATGAAACAGAGTAAGCGTCGGAGCCGGTCAGTAAAGTCGAAGTCGACCGAACTCCGTGCTGCCGAAGTCAGACTGATTCGAATTTTTCGAGCGTCACGCTCAACCTCGAAAAATTTCGTTGCTCATTTCATGTGCTTTTCCTCCGGCACCCAATCATGGGCGATTTAATTCGGATGGTGGTTTGTCGAGACGCTCTTGGGATCCAATCAGCAAATTTCTGATTTTCCGGAAGTTAGCGCTACCGTAAACCGTCGACCTGCTTTAGGGATAGTCGCCTTCAATTAAATTTGCCGACATCAAGCTTGAACCCTCCGAGTAGTCGGAGGTCAAACGTCTGTGATCTCAACTCAACTTATTCTACCCTGACTTTAGGCCCTAAAATTACAAGTCCTAGCTCAATTCCGGAATGTCCTAATCCTTAAGCAGACCAAAACGAGTTCTGACAGACCTCCTCTTATATTTTTAAGGGGGCAAAACTGGCTTTTCGCTTGCGTTCGCAAGGGTAATCAAGTTATTGAAATATTCATAGCTACTACTCACGCCATGCTTTACGTCTACATCCATGGTGCCATGGCAAACCCATAACTACTATAAGCATTAATTAGATAACATAGAATAGCGAAAGAATAGTGATTAAATACGGCATTTTATCAAAAACAACAAATGTTATATAATTGTCACAATCAATATTTACACCTTAAGTTTCCTGGGCTGTCCCCTGTTCAATCATAACAGCATTTCCGTTAATAAGTCCCAGCATGACTTATGGGGCGGACTCGGCCTAGTGTTCCTACTCGGTCTCTAAGACAACTGATGTTCGACTCATTTGCGGAAAAACTCAACATATGGCTCAGACATATGACCCTCCGTGGGTGGCGCGTCGCTTGAACCGATTTCCCAGGCGCCCGTTTCCGTTAGTTGCGGTGGACATTCGGGCATCCCTACTTTCTGCGCCCGTTCAGGGAATTTACGCTTAATGTTCCGTTGTATATTAATAACTTCTTCAGCACAATTGTTTATGTCGTCCCGTCCAACGTCCCATTGTGGTGAGGGTGGCGGAATAATCGCCCTCGCTCCGCCGGTCAAAGGCACAGATGTAACGGCGCACATGTCCGATGAATTTACTTGGCGTATCAGGAGATGACCTTCATGCGGCTGCGGCTTTGATCACAGTGCGGCCTTGTACCCACCCTGAATCATAATGGTTTTGGCTTGGGGCGTCGCGATATAGGTTGCAAGCAGAAATAGAAATTGCATGGCAGCCCCTGGCCATGTCACGTCGAACCATCCTTTCGAAGCCGCCATGTTGGCCAGTGGTGCCGCAGATGAATCACCTAGGATAAGTACCATCGGCCAAGCGGCGACGCCATGGCGGAGGAGGATACGAACTTCCTCTAGCAAACGGCCCATTACATTATGGCATGGTCGCGGTCGCCTGCCGAAGGTAATGTCCTCTGGTCCGAGGCCAATTCCTCAGAACGAATCTGAGCGGTTTGCCTCAAGTAGTTGGGCATGCCCTGTGGCAATGTGGGCATTTTGGAACTTCGGAATTTTGAACTTTTCAAGGAGCACCGTTTGCATGAGATAAGGAGGACAGGGCGAGGGCGCTCCGTTTCCGTTGTTTCTGGGTCGAGGAACTTTTGCTTGTTCCTACGGGAAATGGCCTTGACGTCTCGAGCTCCTATTCTCAGGTCGGATTTATTCTGTTTCGCTTGCTCCTCATCGAATAGGTAGGTGACGAGGAGCTGGTACCCTTGCTCCGCTTAAGCATATTCTATCGGGTACTGTTTGATCGTTCGGCCCAACGGAGCCATGCTTGGTAGCTCTGACCATCGCGTACCTTTGGACGGGAACGTTTCAATCGGGACGGCATAGTTGATGGTGTAATACGGCACACGTGGTTACGGGAGTTGTTCCATTTTATTGATTCTTTGATTCGATGATTCATGCAATAATATGCGTCGTCGTTAATGGCGGTTCTTGAGGGCAGACTGGGATGGGAACTCGAGTCATCGGTGAGATGTCTGGAGTGACCTAAGTATTACAACTGTCTCTCGTGAGGCGACTGTCCGGGAGGTCGGACTACCTCCAATACGAGATCTTCGGGTCGCAATTGTCGTCGTCCATCGTCCTCGTCCGGTTCCAAATCAGGATGTGCGGCTAACATATCCTCGATGTCCTGTTCGTCAAATATGTCCCTAAAAGGTTCGAACATATCGTGCCGAGCGCGGGCACTAACAGACGGGGGATTCATTAGCATAACAGGATCGAGATGTCGGGTCGGTTGAGCGAGAGGTACCGTTTGTCGAGCTGGAGCTGGGGGTTGGGGTCCGCAATCTCGGGTGGCAATGCGCGGTACTACAACCCGAGCTTCTGCCCCCTGGGTTACACAGTCCTCATACCAGCGACGGCGGTCCCGTGCCTATCCATAGGGTTGTCGGCGAGTGGGTTGAGGAGGTTCTCCCTCAGTTTTGATCTCCTCGATGAAGGGTCCCATTTCGGGAAACCCCTCACTCCGACCAGCAGGATAGTCGAGTTCAGAGGGGCCTTTGACTAGGTCCCGGTAAGAGTTGGCTAAGGGGTATTTCGTCCTCCAAATCTTCCCTACTAACATGTGGTTTAGCTCGAACTGGGGTTCGTGCATGTGGTTTGGTGCGTACCGGTCGAGGTAGAGTCCCTCGGAGGGCGCTGCGCGGCGACGCTTTTCCCCTCCCCCGAATAGAGGAACCCTCGGTTGATTCGCCAATGGTTGTTGTTTTCTCGCTGTCCGTTGGAGCGGCTTGTGGTCGTAATTTTCTCGATCGACCATTTTCCGACGATTTGGAAGGTCGGCGCTGGTTACTCACGTCTCGCACACTCGTTTCGCGTCTATTAGCCAAACTCTCAATAAATTCTCCCACAATTTCATCGGCTACTACTTGTGCTTCCGAAATAGGGCGACGTACGGGAGGGTCCGTTAAGTATTCCATCAATTTTGTCGCATCCTGAAGTTCTCCTGCGGTGCGGGCAGCTTCCCTTTTTCTACGTGCTCTTTCTTCCAGTTCCTATTTTACTACTTGTGCTTCCAAAGTGGGGCGACGTACAGGAGGGCCCGTTAAGTATTCCATCAGTTCTGTCGCACACTGAAGTTCTCCTCGGATGCGGGCAGCTCCTATTTTTCTACGTGCTCTTTCTTCCAGTTCCCATTTTGCTAACCGATGTTATTTTCGAGTGCTTCATCGACCAAAGGATAGAACCTGTGGGATGCCTGGTTCTTGTTCAGCTGGGGTGCTAATGTGACTGGAACTATCCACTGGCGTGGCGGTGACCGAGGATCAAGAGTTTCTGGCGATGGGGTCTTAGAGTCCTTTAACGATACAGGTTCCCAGGTCGGTCCGGGGCCTTGAAGTGGTTGCCTTCGTTGTTTGGGTTCTAGGTCCCGTGTTGGTGCAAGTTCTAGACGCTGTTGACTATACGCTGGTGCCTAGGGAGCGTAGAATACGGTGTGAGCCGTTTGTACGGAACGTATTCATCTAGCGTAGCTTCGAATCCCAATGGCATCAACAGTGTGTGTGGGAGCGGGGTAGGTGGGGCAGAGTATGCATTACGGGTTTGGGGTAACGTTGTTCATAAGATACCGTAGGCTCACGACAGATATGGTATGGTACCTGTGGTTTGTCCGGGTCGGTTACTAAGCGTTGCGAGTACGGGCTACGGTAAGTTAGTGTGGCCATGGCGGCGCGACGATGGGCAAGCTAGAGCGGCGAGGTTTGGATGGCATGTTCAACTGCCGAAGTCGGAGATGCGGATCGTTCGGGAGTGTGGTGTGAGGACACATGCGAGCACTGTGAGGCGAGCAATTCAGCAAGACCTAGGTCGTTGACGTTAAATGGTCGTAGGGAACGACCCTTACCAGAGCGTTGTAGTGCTAAGGGCCTAGTTGGTTCTTCAATCCGGACAGCTTTTTCTCGTTCCCGAAAGGTTATTTGGGCGGTATGCCGTCCGCACTCCGGAGAGTGGGTACCGAGAGGCTTATCAAGCGCGTAAGGCGACCTAGCGGGATCTTGGGTAGCGAGTTCCTGCGAGATAGTTTGCCTTTCGGTGTCGGGAGTTCTATCGGGGTCACAAATAGGTAACCTGTTTTGTTGCGGGGCCCCTGAGGGGTCTTGCCCATGGGTCCGAATTGTTAGTTGTTCTACTGTGGCGCGGTGTATGTCTGCCTGGGCTTGCGTGTACTCTAAGTTAGGTTCTCCGATTTCGACACTCGTTACGTCGGATACGCCATCGATTTCTTGGCGCAGCCGGTCGACTGCTTCAGGATCAACTGCCTGTAGTTCCCTAGCGAAATATTTGTCAGCGGGAATGGTTTCTCCTGGTTCTTGTAACGCAGCGTCGATATATGCAGGAAGCACGGCTTTGAGTAAGCCATCCATGTCGGGAAAGCTAGTTAGTAGTCGATAATATGGTTTGGTGCGGTTTATGTGGACTACGTGGTCAGAAGCATTGGGTTGTCCAGGGAGCTTGACGCAGATACAGGGTAGCATTATTTTGGTGATTTGGTACGGTCCGCACCATCTGCGTTCCAACTTGCGTGATAATCCTGGTGTAGTATAATATCGATAGACCCATACATGGTCATTGACTCGGTAATCTGGGACCTTGATTTTACTATTGTAATAGCGTTTCCTATATTCCCGAGCAGATTGCATGGAACGATAGGCCCTATCCCTGATAGTGGCTAACCACTGCTGTACATTTTCACGGTAAGCTTCTGCTCCAGGGTAGCGTCCCCGATCTGTGTGTGTTTCAATTTCACCCGGTATTCGGGGCTGAAATCCATGTATGAGCGTAAATGGTGGATAGTGCGTGGAAGCGTGTATGGCTGCGTTGTAGGACATAATACAATAGGGTAAAACTTCGTCCCATGTAGTATGGTCACTTTCAGGTTAAGCTACGCTTAGGAAAAATAATAGCGTACGGTTAAGACGCTCGATCGCCCCGTTCCCCTTCGGGTAGTAACTTAAAGTTTCTCGTTTGAATGTGTGTAATCTAGCACACAGGGCTTCCATTACCTCTGAAACAAAACAGCCTCCTCGGTCCGAGACTAACTCTTCGGGTGCGCCGTACCGGCATACCACGTCCTCAACGAAGACCTTAGCTACACTCCTGGCGGTCTGATCGAGCAATGCGGCGACAATTACTAACTTCGTAAACTGATCGATGAAGGCGATCACATGCTATTCCCATTTCGGGACAAAACCCGAGCATCTAATATATCGACGAACATGCGATGCATAGGCGCACTAGCCAGCGGGTTCTCTCCAAGCGCGGCTCAGACATTTTGTGGTAAATTGCGTGATCGCTGACAGAGCACCCATCGCCTTACATATTCGTCCACGTCCTTACCCATGGTCTCCCAGTAGTAGAATTGCTTGAGCTTGCTCAGTAGACGATCTCTACCTGGATGTCCGCCGAAGAAAGTGTCGTGTTATTTGAGTAGCACCAAAACTGAACGAAGAAATACCACATT
>JASANE010021723.1:0-19141 GCA_030248225.1 Trileptium ribeirensis
TTTCTGGTCCTAGTGTGGTCCTAGCGAGATCCTCCGTTGATGTGTCCCTCTATATCATTGTCCTGTCTCCAAGTTGGAAGTGAAACATGACTGGCCCTATATAACTTGAATGGCGACAAAATTTAGTTACTTGTTTTACGTTGGGGCACTGAGGCGGAGGCCCCAGTCCCTTGAGTGTCTAGATTCCAATTATTAGAGTTGCATCATTAGAGTGGCAAGCCGAGCGACGTGTTATGCAAGGCAATGATTAACTGCGAGGAGTTGGCGGCAAGGGCGTTCCTGATGGTTGCCGTGCATGCTCGAACGTTCTGAGAGGTTCCGGTTTAAGCTGCTTCTAACGACATTGCCAGGGTCCGGAATTTAAACAAAAACTCCGAACTGCTTTGGAAAGTAACACACGATTCAATTGATTTACTCCTGAATCTGTCCTTTTATATTCAACACACTTTATGAAATTCGCCCAGTCGGGGCAAACAACACTTATTTACAACATTCACGTTATAACGTTATTAGTTTCGGGTACCCTACAAGCTACCCTACGGAACACTATATTTCCCTTAACGTACTTATTCCCCAGACTCTTCCGCTCAAATAGAGCCCGATAAACTTTGGCGATAGAATGCTAAATTTTTAAAGGAGCCGACCATTTACCTATGAAATCTCGATGAGTTATACCCCTTTTATCTAACTCCAAATGAAAAACGTGACCGAATGTTCAAAAAATTCTGCAATCTTTCAACAGCGACTGGAACGGCTCGCGAACTCCCGCCTGCTGAATTAGAACCCCGCTCCCAAATGGCTCCGGGGAGCAGTGCCGACGTGGATTCTCCCCGTAGTTGCACGGTTAGAAAAACCACGTCCCACCAAAATTTTCATGCAATCTCAGCTCACGGCCAGTCTTTAGTCCCTGTCTCGTTTTATGCTCACTAGTGAGCGTCTTAAAATTTTGTGCTTAAGCTCGGGCCCGCAGTCGCCTGCATCGCCGTTTAACCCTGAACGAAAGAATCAGCGAACGAATGGGGATTCGACGCTGCTGTTTGATTTAAGACAGACGGGGGACAACTCGTGTCACCCGGAGATGCATACGGCTACGCCCTTAAAAGCACTCCTTTTATCACGTACGAGATTTTGTTGAACTTTTCGAACCTCCTCTTAATGACCTCTCCGAGCTGCAAAATAATCGACACTATGTTAAATTTTCGGTGAGTATCTCCAAAAACGGAATCACTTGCCACGTAGTGGAATTTTGATTACGATCGCATAGAATCGAAACTGTGGCCTCTAGATTTTCGCCGGAACCTAGAAATTCTGAGCACTGCCAATAGCCTAAAAGCAGAACTTTTGATCACTCCTCGGAGCTGTGAAAGAAAGAAACTGTCCGAGGAGCGGAGAACCCGAAAACACGAATTTTGATTAGTCTAAGATAATTTTATGAATTTTGAAGGGGCTCGGTCCTTACGGGCGCGCGGGGCATCTTTCCGACACCCCAACGCCCGCAAGGACGGCCCGGGTTAAAATCGAAACGAAGCGAGAACCAGGGAAGGCTCTCCATCGTGGAGTCACGGTGAGAAACCAACCCCGGTACATTTATAGGAAAAGCAAAACGAAAACATAATAAAACAAGACCTTAAATGGCGATAACCGCCACTGCCTAACTATGTAGAACTCGACAGGTCCCGATCGGGGAATCGGGCAGTCTCTTTTATACTCTGCTTAGCCCCCCCCCCTTTTTTTTTCTTGTCTCGTGTCCAGCTTAGACTCTTGGTGCTCTGGCAAAACATCAACTTAAAATTTGAAAAGCAAGCGCGCTGGCAAAGCTAAAGAAAACATATATATGTGTGTCTAAAACTTAAGCGCAAAGCGCACGTATATACGCAAACAAGCAACGACGACGTAAATAGCATTGACAACAGCCCCTAGTGGGCTCTGGCCGCTGACTCTGGTTTACCAGAGAGAATAACACACTTGGCCGACGGGTGCCAATATTTGGCGTAAACAACCTAAACCTCGCGCTGGTCGGCGCGAGGTCTCCAAAATGACAAGCTATATAAGCGCTTCAGGCACTGTAAATAATTAAAAATTTTTATTGTTTCTTGTTTGTATTTCAGGAACGGAAAGAGGCAGGCGGCCGGGGGCGGGATCATATCCATGCCCCGGCTGGTCGCCTGCTTATGAAAAACCTAAATTTTAGGTAGGTCCATTGGGAGGCCCGTTAGAGACCCTTTTATGCACGCAAAATAGAAATGCTTTGGGTCCCATTTGAGTTTTGAGAATCCTGTGAAGGTTCGTTAGGGCGGGTGGCCCCGGTTTTCAATGAAAGGGTTAGTATAGGGTCCAATTGATGTATAGGGCTTGAAAAATCGGGAACTTTTTGTTTAGGATGTGGTGATTTAGGGCCCTAAAGTTTGAAAGTTTAAACGCGGGATTGGGGGTCCGTAAGTATTTACGGGTTGGGAGTAAGTTGACCCGACCGCGAAATTTTAAAGCCTTATAGGTCCCTAATTACAATTTTATCACCCCCTGTTGTCTAAACTATAAAGATATTTCAAAATTTCCAAAATCATAAAATACCCCTTTGTAGGACGAATTTACCATCTTGTCGCCTATTCATAACGTTCCCTAAACCATGTAATAACTATTCATAGCACCTCATGAAATATATATATGTACACAGAACAACTCTTCGTTTCCCGCGCGTCAGGATAGGTCCCCCAGGTCCCAAAACATTAGAAAGCTCAAAAACGCATTTTTATCATGAGGGTTTCGTACAACACCCCGACCCATCCTGACCCTTGGCGTCCTATACAATACATATTTTATCATAATACAACAATTATGAACACGTAACATTTTCGGATGCGCACCGGAACCGGCCCTGGGGCACTTATCCAACAAAATTGTTAAGCCAAATTGTGAATAGAATCGTGACATTTTTTCTTTTTTGTCCCCGGTGGATCCGACGACGCATCCGTCCCACTTTACACTACACATCGATTATACAATAGCACAGCAATATTATTTGTAATTGGATAACAATCCGGGGATCGATCGGATACCCCAACAATGAGAATTTTGATTCAATTTTGGGTGCGAAATCACCCCGCGCACCTCGGGCTGGTGGAGCGTGATGACACATTTATAGCATACGATACAATATTTTATTTTATTCAATGCAATCATCAATACAACAATGAATCCTTGGATCACGCTCCACCGGTATCCGATCGCCCTTTATCCACAAAATTTTGTGGCCCTTCTGGCCTAATTTTGGATGTTTGAGATTCAGCAAAAACTCGGGCTGTTACACATGATAGGCATCTTCACTTCACCCGAAACTTTAAACAAAAGTAAGGAGCGGTGATGCAGCCCTCTCCCTGTTTTTATGCTATTACTTAACATCTTTAATGCATATCAATACACAGTAATATCATCGCTAACGCATGCTGGTAGAATCTATGTAGCTTCTTACGTTGAAATATGTGGGGGTGTTGCAAGATTGTCAACGTTTGTATCAAACGAGCTTTGTTCAATGAAAATCATCGTTTAATACTCTTGGCTGCAGATAAGCAGCTAATCGTACTTTACACAGGTTCAGTTCTTGTGAACTAATGAATGCCCTTACACAATTTTCTGCCAATTCATGACATTTATTGTTTACAACTGTAGAGCAGCTGCATTGTTTTCAACTTTTCCAAACACGCTGTGTCAACCATTTGGTTAACCCGATTCCAAAAGATAAATTCAGACTATGAGCATAAATAGAGAACTTTCATAGAGCAACAGTTTCCTCTACAGACAGCAGCCTGAAATTTCGCGTTTATATACTATAAAATCCGTAAACAAATGTAGTAAAACCGTTCTGTTTCAAACAACAGTGCTCAAACTCTTCCCATAGCTTTACTTTCCTATAAGCGAACTTGTACATGCAATATAGTTTGCCCAAATATTGCTATAATGTCGAAATTTTGTATTAAAATTACGCTGGGCGTCATTAAGACCAATTCAAATAACGCATCAACTACTGAATGACATAGAACGAAAATTCCCATGTTTCAAAGAATTGGGTGCACTACAATATAGCTTAACGTTGTAAGCATGAACTGTCCTATTGCGTTAGCATGTTTATGTCTGGCTATGTGCACTGTGCGTATTTCGGTTAGATAATATTTCAAAAAAGCACTGTTCGTCGCAGCTATACAGCAGTGACACCAATTTTGACTTTATTTGTCTGCGATGTATATATGTGACTACACGTTTTGTCAAGCAGGTTGTTAGAGACATTGAGTAGTTACACCCGTTAGATGCACACTATTTTTGAATAACCTTAATAATAACCTTTAGGAAGCTCGTGCAGAACTAACATGACTTTAATCCGAAACTTCTTTATCTATAGCTATCATATGCTCTCTTATAACTTCTAATCATAGATGGGTAAATACTGCTTCCGAGTAATATTTTTGTGCAAAATCCACCATGCCATTATCAAGTTATTGGCAATATCTGCGAAATTTATATAGTTTTGTGATTAAAATATTGGACTTTGAGTTTCATTCTAGTATAAAAACACTGATTCGAACGATTTATACTAATACCATGCCTATAGTATCCCGGAGATTCAAGAAAAATCCAACTATTCGTTATCAAAGTACACACAATATATCTGCCAGTTTCATGTAGTTTCGGCTCTAAAATAGTGAATTTTGATTATTGTACCATATAAAGACTAATTCGGGTGATACTAATACTATGCCAGCATAACCCAGATACAAGTGCACCGTGAGAGTTTGACAGCGCTTCTGGAGCGGTTGAAAACCCGGTAGCAAAATTCGGCGCCATTTTGGATTAAAATTGTGACTTAACTTTCTTGTTCACTATTGCAAATGGCTAAAGTGTTAAGGATAGTATAAGAAGCTACGATAGGTTCCATATGCACTGAAAATTTGGGCAAATTTGGTTTACCCGTTAAATAGATTTCAATCAAAACAACTAAATTTCAGAATTTGGTTTCAATTTGGTGAAAGTTGGCAGTTTTCAATTTCTTATTCATATTGGAGTCACCTACAGAGTGAGATGATTAATATTATGGGTATGACACGCGCATACATTGAAATTTTGAACCAAACTGATTTATTCGCCATAAGTTTTTTCAACCAAACCATTTTGTTCTGAAAAGTGGACAGTTTAGCCAATGTTTTCTAATTTATGGAGATACGTGGAAATCCGTATACTTTTATACAAAGAAACTTAATTGGAAAACAAGGAAATATTAACCACATCCGTAAACTCATTACAGAGTCATAGGTGTTGCAAAAAATTATGGCGTTTAGTATCAAATTATAACTGTCGCTGATCGTGTCCAGTCTTTGTCAATAAATGGCGGCACATACAGGGTGATCTACTTTGTGTTTGTCTGTTTTTGCTATAAACATTTTGAGTGGTGGTCGTGTTATTCTAGATTCTGAAGCAAGACTGTACCACAATCTGTGCGTGCACCTAGCATCTATTAAACGCTAAAGTTTCAAAACACTTAGTTAAGCGCTAATATTGTTCAACTTAAACATAGATGAACTTTGTTCCATAATTGACCTTATATACGAGGCAAAATATGTGCTAAGACTTCACTTTTAGGAACATAGATAAATTTTTGAGCCATGTATAGCATGTTTGTCCCCTGCCCGTACTAGTTTTGAGAATTGCTTCGAGCCGCACATAAACCACAAGTTCTTGGTTTTAACGAAAGTCGAGAACATTTCAAATGTTTCTTCTATCTCTTCGGTAAAATAGAGTTTGGGTTTCAAAGGTGTTCACAAATATTTAGAGCTTGTAAATTTTGTTGCTGCTTTTGCATTGCATTTATGGAAAGCAGCTTATTTAGAAAGAAAGTCTGGACAACGATACAGGTCTGTCACCTAGAGGAAAGGCGATATGTCAAGTAACCTGTTTTAAACGAAATTCGTAATTTTATAGCGTAGATTTGCTGAAGAATTCTTTTTACAACTGAGGTACTTCGATCCTAACGCGTATTAATTTAATGTGTACGGTTTCATATGTGTGTAACGCTTATCCAAACATTAACGTTAATTTTATATTTTGGGTACTATATTTGTCAAAATATATACTTTATATACTTATTGACTTCTTTACTTATTGATTTACATTTTTCTTTTCTATTCTTAAAACCAAAACAAGCCTAGACGCCTCGCTAATTCCGCTGGATTTTCCTAAAACAAATGGTTATGCGGGATTATTTAAAAATCGTTTATAGCTTATTTAATATATATTATCAAAGGCCCCTATGCTACTGAAAGATGGGCAAAGGTAACCGTGAGGGGCTTCCAAAATTTCGGGAATTTCATAAAATCAAAATTCCCAACCTACGGGAATTCGATAACATTTAGGCAGTGTCAGAATCTAATTAAACGAAATTAAGGCATTTTAGAAATCTTCAAATTTAAAGAACTTAGGAATTTGGGAACCTGAGAACTTTGGAATCTGGGAATTTTGGAATCTATGAATCTTTAAAATTTCGGAATTTACGGAATTCGAAAATTTTGGAATCTGAGAATTTAATGAACTTGAGTATTTTCGCCTTTACGTAGTATCGCAAATTGAGACCCTCGGAGTATTTAGACTTGGAAAGTTAGATGTTTGTATAATTTAGGAACCTGGGAGTTTCGGAGGTATGAAAAAGCACGGAATTTTGGAAATGTCCGAATTTCCTGAACCTGGAATTTGGTTAATTGGGAAATTAAGCATTTTGAAAAGGTCGAAATTTATGGAATCTGGAATATTGGCATTTGGAACATGACAGTGTGGGTACCAGCGAATTTATTAAACCTGGGAGTTGTAAAACTCGGAGCCTTGAAAGAATGAGCCGAAAGGTTTTGTTATTTAAGTAAAGTGAAAAATGTACAATCACGGAATCGGGGAGTTGTAAATGTGGTATTTGTGGAAACTGGGAAGTGGGTTCTGAAGTCAGTAATTAAGCCAAAACAGAAAATCTGGGAGAGCCGGTATTCCCGCCTCCCGGGTAGGCCGGTATTCCGGGCGGCAGTGAAGCCCGGTGTTCCGGCCGGTGCATAGGCTGGTATAGCCAGCTTTCCTGGCAGGTAGGATTTTCTACCAGATAAGTGCGGTCGGTATAATTGGCTTTGTTCTAAAATGTAAGGTGCATTTGACAATTGGTTGGCATAAATCAAGTACTTAGTATTTGCTACACTGTAATATAAATTGCAGCATAAAGAGTATTGCATGTTTACATGTAAACTATGTAGCAAATATCATGATTAGATACATCTGAAAGTATGACAAACAATTTTGCGAAATTAATTTTGGAAAGGACCGCAGTACCGTTGTACACCACCCGGTAAAGTCACCGGTCCACCTACCAGCGGGTCATCGAAACTTGCCCAGCACAGTTAATGTCATCTAGTATAAAATACATGTATATTTTTTAGCTAATATGTGTCATTGTGTAATGATACACCTCAAAGCCTGTTTTGCCCTAAATACAGTACAGTTTCGGGTTAGGAATAGGATCGCGCAGTTTAGCCATTGCATTGTACTCCGTTTAAAACCTACATATGCAAATCGATCAAGGTGTTGGAATAAATACCGACGTTTTAATTTCGTATCGTAATAAGGATGACTTCGTGGGAGCCGTCCGGCCATTGGTCGTCCCCCAGTGTTGTTTCGTCGATCGGCCTTTAACCGTCGGATGGCTGTGATCAGTTTGGCTTCTAAGACGGCCATTGCCCAACACCAGTGGTAACGCTTTTTTCCAATTCCACCAATGAATTATCTGCGAGCTTGCAGAAAAAAGTGTTGTAACACAGTTGAATTCAATTTAACAGTTGAATAAATCTAGGTATGGCAGGTTGAATATGACAGAACGCTGTAGACGGATTACATTTCCGGTTTCGGAAGCCAGAGGCACAGTACTGGACAAATGTAAGTGTTCAAATAAAATATATTCCATTTTCTGTGTCTTGGAATTAGTAGCCTTGTCATATATAAAAGTCGTTTGTATGGCAATTACGAGCTTGGAAGTAGTTGCATATGATGTCGATGTAAAAAGAAACACGTAGTCCAGAGATTTTAGTTTTGTTTTCGGGTTGCATGACATGAGCGTACCCAACAATGCAACTCTAAAACCAGTCTGCCAACATTCGACGCTTCTGGAGGAAAACGGTTTCTTATTACTAATTTAGATTAATCGTCGGCGCAGTGCTTTGTTTATGTTCACTTTAGTTGCCAGTACGTCGCTGCGGAAGGACTGAGCAAATAAAGAGCAAGACAAAAGTACTGGCCTGTTATATTGTGTAGAGTTCAAAGTATTGTACTTTCGGCTTAAAATCAGTCCGGATCAATTGGTTGGTGTCCCTGTGACCCGGCCACAGATTTGACACGCAATGACCCGATGACCTGGCGAGCTTATAACCCGGTTACATCTATGGTTAACACTATTATTGGCACAACATATCGAAAATTCAGAAATTACGGAATTTTCCGTTTATTGATTGAGTTTATCTTTCTTAGGCGACATATTTATATTTTGCAAAGAAAAATACATTATTTACTTTAAGTTTATGTATTAATTTGTTTTAGCCACACTAGGGCATTTTTCACCACCGTCTTTCAAGACGGTGGTGCTATAAATAGTCATTTGAACTATTTCAGTATGAGTATTAACCAAGCATATGTAGTTGTACAGCATATTTCTAGATATATTGTGCATACATTAGCCACGCCAGTGGTTACGTCATCTGCCAGAAATGTAACTTTAGCGGCTGAAAATTGTGTTAAATGAAATTTCTCAAGTTAATTAACAGCTGACTAGTGGACTTTAACATCTGCACAGGCTCTGAGTATTATAACGACAGGGCAGAGCGGTTCTTCGAGATTTATGTGGAGTGAAAAGCCCGGTGAACTCAATTAAGGTAAGCCTGACGGCAGTTGATCGCCTGCTGTTATGCCTTAATTAATTTATGCATCGTACAATAAGAAATAGGTCGAATAAGTAAATGCATTCCTCGAATACAGAAAGCGACGTACACAGATCGGAAATCTTTCTAGAAGATATTACTTGTTTCTTCAAGGAACCTCGTACCGCGCGCAAATAACAACGCATGTGCAAACATACACAAACGGCAAGCTCAACACTGCACTGCACAATGCGCGGTGGGTCATTTTAGCACCAGTGAATAAGACCAGTACACCAGGTGTTAAAAGGTTTTCGAGACCCACAGAAGCTTTTTCGAGCAACGAATATTACTGACATATAATACTTTATTTCATGAAAGATCCAACAAATTATTGCTGTAATTCGGCCTATATATTAACCGTTTAGTTCATGTTTTGATAGATGTTGATCGTGGTTGAAGTTATTTGATGTATATAAATTTGCGTCTAATCGATTAGTCCAGGGCATCAAAAATGTCGATTAAGGTGGTGATCGAAATTGTAACGTGCGACTTTAGATCTTTGCGCGGGTCTGCTGTAACCACTGAGCTGTTCTTTGCTTTATTGATCAGTATTTGAATATTTTGTTTTATCACTACGGTTTGAATAGCCATGAGAACGACACATCTGCGTGAATTCACTTATGTACGTATATTGTTGTTCTTTTGTCAAAATTGGGAAGTAAATCATGCAAAAGTTGGTGTTAACATTTCAACCGTAGGAATTCACAGTTTAGTGAAGTTTATGCTAACTCGGACATCTATGATTTGCGGGCTATGTATTATAGTGTATGAAAATAACGTAATTGCTAATCGCGTTTTAATGTGAACGCCATCACCAAATTACAATGCTAATTCTCAAAATAGTGCCCACGAACAACATTTCTGTGTTGCTGTATTTCAAATCGTGTTTGCGTACAAAAGTGCGCTCATCGCTCTTACGATCGTGAGCTGACTTGATTAAATAAACAACTTAGGTGTACGCACCTAAAGAGATAGCGTTATTGGATAAGCCATGCGTTATTAGCCTAAACGTCGAACTCACTATCTGCTCGCAAACCATCAACATTTAATTTAATATACAAATAAGAAACTATTAACATGTTTTAACAATCAATCACGCTCAACAATTTACTAGATGCTGTGCTGAGACAGCTGGCTTATCAACCTCACTCAACTTTTATATGTCTGTGATACTCGTTAATTTTAAGGTGAAGTCAGGACAATCAGTGATGCAATATGCAATTAATGACAAGCAATTGCAAAATCATCAATATACGTGTGCAACCATATAACACATGTATATGGTAGAGCTGAGAACGGGCCAAATTTTTCAGGATCGACTCAAATTTAGTCCAGCTCTAGTCGATCCGACTTTAATTGCGATTCGGATCCGGTCGGCTCAAAAATTCCAAATTTCGGCTCGGTGCGTTACTAGTTTGTCTCGGCTCGCCATGGAAAGCTCGTGAATGAATATTAAATTTGGCGGGTCTCTTTCGCTGTTTCAAACATTGTCTTGTCTAAACTATGTCTTGTCTGGGTATTGATAAACAGCTGGACTATCGTCTAGGGTACATTTATGGTAGGTTTTTCCTTGCAAAACATACCTATTAACTAACAAATATTAATATGGTATACTGTCAAGTTCTGGTTATCGTGATTAAGCGAGATTGTGCGACATTTGGAGAAATTAATTGCAATCCAGTTATATATATACCTTGTCAATTACTTCTAACACTAAGCCTGCAAATTAATCACGATATTTCAAAACGTAGAAGGTATCACAATTCCGTAAAACGTCATTTATCGATACAAATAAACTATTAGCTTTATGATGATCTGGTAACTGAAAGATTTATTGCATAGTATCACAAACCGCAGTTGGTACAAGTTAGCACGTAATTATTATCGATACGGGTTTTGAGCCATGTCTATTGGTACACTGGTACCGAGACACCTGAGAACAGTAGTTGACGCAGGATGCCTGGTAGCTCATTTTGGTCTATCATTTGCTGCGCTTGAAAACACATCTGTTTGTATTTCATGCATAAGCTAATTTTCTGGTCTGTTCTTTGGTACTTTCAGGCAACACAGCTTATTTATTCATTAAACACGTTTCGTTACAAAACACAATCATAAATCCCAAAATTCAATTTACCTACAATGTTCGTATATAATATCCTAAACAAACACTAACGCAGGATTTATCGCTTCAATGCTCCTGGCTTAAAATCAGTATCAAGAAGAATCCCATCACCCGCAAGCATGCGGTGGTTGCAATCTGTAAAGTACGGTCCCTGTGCAGCTAGCGAACAACAACACGCCTGCCATCGTGCGAATGCGAAGAGCGAATAAATATTGCAGTTAAGATGTTAAACATGCTGCATACCGATTTTTGATTAAATATGTGGTATACTAAATTTTGATCAACCATTTACGAACTGAACTAGCTCGCGTTTCAAGCGCTGATGAAGAATTATAGGTCGTCACAATCTATCTCTGGGTTGAGTAACGTTAGGTAGCTAGGTTCCAGAACGCTCGGTTAAAGTCTTGTGCGCCAGCCGCTGATCTATTTCAGAGTGATTGGTGGGATCATTATGGCTTCTATCAAAGCGACCAAAAGAACAACACTGCGTGAAATAATGTACATACTAGAACATTTTTGCTTTTTTAGCCTGTAACGCTAAAAAGCCCCTTTAAATATGAGTCTCAAACAATAGCCTCACTATATATAGGACGTCATCTGCTTAGTCTTAACCTTTAGTTAAGCCACAAGCTTTCCCTAATGCTCAGGCTTACACTATATCTTGAGATGGTATTGGTGGCGGTTAGTGATAACCGTAATCCCGAATATGACATCTTAGAGCGTTAAGAGACCATGGGCAAAAATGTTAGAACTAGTTTCTCGCAAGCGAGAGTGAAACTGATTGAGCATGGTTTCAATTAGAATTGTCTTTATGTTAATCACCTCTAACATGCTTTGTGTTTTATGTATATACCACTCAAAAAATTTTAACACCTAGGCCTAAAGCCATATAACGCTGGTAGGATTGAACTTAAGACACACCACATAATATGGAGGTTACAAAATCTATAATAGCTTAGCTGAGGCACAGAGAACAAAGCATAACCAAACAAGTGTCCATAAGGCAACTTTTTCGTTAAATATGGTTCGCTGACTATCGCCCTCAAACCACCTTCGGCCCCCGGGTTGAATTCTACATGACCATAGCATCGTATTCAACGTACCGAGAAAACTAAATACACCGTTCGAAATGCCCTAAAAGCAACATATCATCACAACTGAAGACAGGCTAAACTCTGGATCAGGATCGTAAGCTACTGACAAAGCATGAAATATACGTATGGGACTCTAGTTAACTAAGAACCATAGTATTCAACGTTCAGACAAATCTACAGATAGATCATTTTGGTGCATAGGACGCAATGCATAAACAAACAAATGAAGACAAATTTTGTTATGAAAATTGATTTCATCGTCCTTAAACAAATGAAAATTGAAATATTAGTGCTGCGCTCTGGATAACCAAACCATCGTATTCGGCGTGTCGAAAAACCAATTCTATAGAGCACCCCAGAAACCCTGCACGCAATACAGAACCAAAGAAATAAAAACAGACTACATTTAGAAAATCCAGTTCGCCGTCCTTGAAACCCACGAAATTTCATGAAAAGGTATTGTATAGTCAAGTTGGAATCTAGATAAGGAAAACCATCATATGTTGCGTAACCTAAGATAATTCAAAATATACACGTTGTAAGGCAAAACACGCATCTACATGAGGAAATGTGAAAAATTTGTAGTTCTGGCAGAGTCAGCAAACCATATTCAAGCCCGCAGCGGCAAAGAGAGTTGTCCTACAAAAGTGTTCCTCTGCAATGTTCTTCTGTGGTGGTGTCCTGTCGAGGATATGGGCTGAGACGAAACACTGTTACCCGCATTGCCAACTTTGGCAAAACAATCCTTAAAACACATTTTCGCCATTTTGTCATGGAATATTGGATCGAAGCTGTTTGCGTTCAACTGAAGGCTACAACATCACCACATTTATTATCGGAAACAATTTTATTAAAATCTATCAACCCGCAAATGAGTTATCAGTAACACCGACTGCCAAAACAGAAATGCTTACAATTTTTCCTTTGGCGCCCATACAGGAAACTAAGCTCCTTTGCCTCGCTCTGTTTCGCAACTGTAAGAATATAATAAATATATATTCCCGCCATGAAGAAAAGTATTTGCACGTCAATACAAGATGGTGTTTAAGCGCTATGGTTAGCTAAATTCAATAGCGAATACAATCAATATGTACCTACAAAATTCACGAATTTATGCTATGGTACGAATTACGCGATACTAACCGAAAATATAGCCTTAATATTTATTTTTTCAGAAATACGAATGTAGCACCCTGTTTAGCCTACTAAGGTGTACTCTTCAATCAAATTTTTTAATTTGTAATTTGTTGCCTTATATAATATATAGGGTCTCGCTATACTGGATTCCTAAATTTTGTGAAAAAAGATCTTTCGCTAAATAAATTTGAAGAAACAATCAAAAATGAAAGAAAAGAGTCGAAAAGCCTGCAGACTACCAATTTTTAAAATTCTAAAAAAGCTAAAAACCTTTACCGAAACCTAAACTAAACCCTAACACCTATAAATGAAACCTAAAAATTATTGCAAAACCATATCTATAATACTAACGCGCAGGTAAACTCTGCCAAAGGACTGTAGCGCACACTGGGACGTCTTGTATTAACGGACAGTAACACGTACCGTGCGTTTGTAGGTGCGTTGTTATTCGCACGCTGTTGCTTGGTTTCTTAAGGAACCAAGCTACAGTTTTAATATAGCTCAGTAGTTTGATTACGTAGCTGGCAATCGAATAAACCAGAATTGATCCAGTGAATTTATCAAACTTTACACGATGCACAGACTAAAGTTGGCATTAAACGATTAACCAAAAATTTGTTAACAAACAGCTACAAGATAGCAGTTTTGTGCGCCCGCCTGTCGCAATCAAAAAACAAGTTCAATCTATGACGCTGGCGAAAATTATTCGCATTTTTTAATTTAAATTGTTTCCGTCCTTTTTCCGCTGAAGAAAAAATAAAGGATTCCATAGTGTGACACGAGCTGAAAAGGGCCATGTGTTTTGGAATAGTCTCAGTCCTTTGGCACATTTAATGGGTTGTCAGGCGATTATATAACGAAAAACTCATCTATTAACGCCTTATATTATATGGATATATATTCGAAGAGTGGTACACATGAAGACGTGCACGATCCGATCCGGCTTTAAAATTTGTCGGTTGAGAACGGTCTAAGCGATTTAAAAATAGTTTACACCGGAACAATTTAATTCACTTTCAGGTCAAACATATCAGAGAATGGGCAGGCTCAGGGCTTTTCAGCTTTTAAACTTTTTGAGTTTTGATATTTTCTGTTTTCCAAAAATTTTTCAGTAAATTTGGAGTAAACGAGAAATTTTCCAATTTTTTTGGCAGCATTAACGAAATTTCACGTAATATTTTTGGCAATCGATAAATTTCTCAGGTTTTCCCGGAAATTTTAAGATATGGTAATCTGAAACAAGCACATATCTATTTGACTACAGAGGTTTCTGAAAATGGCAGGCCTCTGAATGTGACATAGATCAAGTATTGAGGTACAATTATAGCTAAATTCATGGCACCTCGTATACCCTGAAGTAATTTGTATATCGTGCAATGTTTGACAACCGAAAACCGACGCCAGCAATCTAATTCCACTGCATTGTTGCAAATGCAAACCACTGGTCTTTCTACTATAAATGACAAAATTTCATGATAGTGGCGCCAAATTTATTTCGGCACATCGTCCATTTGCAAAAACGTACCTTGTGTAGTGTCAATTGTACCATGCACACGTTTCATAAAGCTACTAGCAATGCGAAGATTTTAGTCATCTAGCTTTTCCAAACCTGCAGATGGTAAAAACTTAATGTCTTGAATTTTATTTTGACCAAAATAAAGGAAATTAATCCTGTTACTACATTGTCAAAATGTTTAGATTATAGTTCGGCAGGTATACCGCATAAAGACTCGTGCCGTACACCCTAGAATTTTGAGTCAAATTAATCTGATCGCTATCATGTTACGTTATGACGAACACATGTGCCATAAACTTCAGCTAAAAGAGCTAAACCATTCGCAAGCCATACATGATACGGGCAAATAAAACTTCACCTTTTGGCGAAAACATTGTTTTTGTCTTATCCTTAGCGATGATGATTTTGGAGTAATATCATTACTGTCAGCATGCCATTTGAATCCTATAGGGTCTGAAAGCGTGCTAACAATTTACAGTAAAAGAAAATATGCCTACTGAGCTGGTAGCATGTCTACTACAGGGGATTCCCATTTCACGTCACAAAATTTCTACAAATATGTTTCCAGTAAAACAGACACAGGAGCAATCTTTGTTTACTTCAGTGCCTGCTTATATAAAAATTTTAGAAAACGGGACTGTTGAGTGATCACCGTTAGCAAATTTTGGAAAATAAGTCAAACATATAAATTTTGGGATACGGTAAAACCAGGATCCGTAGCGAAACTTCAGAAAAGGTTAAATCAAACGTTTTCAGTTTTTGGATTTTTATGGGTGCCCATGATTTCCCTTTTCACAAAATTCTCCGACAAATTTGTGGTAACGAGACATTTCCCAATGATACCTTGTAAATTTTCGGGTTTCGCTTTCCCAGTATTAATGAAATTATCCGGAAAATTTTTGGGAAACGAGAAGCTTCATAAGTTTCCTGAGAAATTTTAGGACACGAGAAATTTTAAGCAAGTGTGTGTCTATTTTAATAGACACAGCACCTACGATAAATAAAAAGTTTCCACATGAAATGGTAAGCTTCCTAAATATTCGGAGACTTTAAATGAAGCTAAGAAGCCCAATTTTGAACTTTGCAGTAGTCACCCAGAGCAAACTATTGGAGCTCGTCCCGTTCCACCTTGCTGCGATTTGTGGTAAATAAGCGTTGTTTACCATGCACAGTCAGCTTATAAGAGTATGGTTCCTCAATTATGACAGCTTAGTACATCATTTGCACACTTGTTTTAAATATTTCGTATTTGGAAAGTTTTTCGAAATTTGCCGTTAAATACCATTCCTAATAACGATTTCCGACCGCCGATGTTCCGGAAAAACTTGTTCAAATGCACCCGCTTAGGTGACGACCCCTGGAACCCCGAGGGCCCTCCCCTATACGGATCCGCGGAGCCACTGTCATACGATATTATATTTCCCGGTTATCAAACAAACCGGGTTCAATCTGTGGTGCCGACGTGAACTTATTAAATACGTCACCATGCGTAAAGCTATTTCTGACATTAAAGAAATAATCAAAGAATATGTCAATCGCTTAGCCTATTACTGCGTATCAAATCCGTCCAATTGGCTTTAGGGCGTATATATTCCGACCTCTGCTGCTAACAGAGTTTTCTGCTTAGCGGACCGTTGTTTGTTATCATTTGCTTTGCGGTGAACTTTACGGAACCTAGCAATAGCTGCTAGATAACCTATGTTATGAGCAGGCCACTTGCTATCGAATAAAACAGGATCGCTCTGTGGCACCGGCATGAGTTTCCGCAACATTACGCAATGCACGAACTAATTCGGGCATTATTGGGTTAGTCCTTACACCACCTTTCCACTGGAAAATATGGTAAACGTACAGTCATGTTGGTTTCTAGGTGAAGATAGCGTTGTATTCAGTGTACCTAAAGACCTATATACACCGTTCTAAGTGTCTAAAAACAATATATAACCAAATAGCTGAAAACCGACTATATTATGGATCGGGTCCGTTGACTCCCACCTACTAAAAGCCAAAAAATACGCGAAATATAACTACTGGACTCTAGATGACCAAACCATCGTTTTCAACGTTCATAAGTACCTTTATATGGACTATTCTTGATGCTCTGGATACAATAAATCAACATGTCTACTTAAACGGGAGTTGTTAGGAACAGGGAAAAGACATCAATCATCCATCCTCGACTTAAGCGTCCAAATGACGACATTAATGACATCAAAATTTTCGTTCCATTTCAAATATCTCTTTCCTTGCCAAAATTATGAAACGGGTAGTGATGAGAGAGCTGATCACCCACTTAGAAAGAAACGATCACATTCCCAAATTCCAGTCTGCATATCGCAAAGGTCACGCCACAGAGACTGCATTGGTCAAAATTTGCAGCGATATTCAGGTAGCATTTGCAAGACAACAAGTGACTCTACTCATGAGCTTGGACCTATCTGCTGCTTTCGATACGACTGATCATACGATGATGCTTAAACGACTTCAAGACGTCGAAGTCTCATCTTCCACATTGAAGTGGTTCAAATCTTACTTGACAAATCGAGAACAGCGCACTCAACTAGCTAGATCCATGTCAAGGACTTCAATCTTGCAGAGCGGAGTGCCCCAAGGCAGCGTCATTGGACCAGTGCTCTTCAACGTGTTTCTCGCTCCCGTGATCCAAATGATGGCGGCGGCTGGTTTCAATATCCACAGCTATGCTGATAACATTCAGGTACATAAATCTTTCTATACCCCCGAAGAAGCTCATATAGTGTCATCGCAGCAACGTTTATTTGTTTCCTTGAACTCTTGGTTTGGTAACAACAAATTGATGCGGCTTTCACGTTATAATGTTCCCGCTGTTTGGAACTTTTGATCCCCTGTAGTCGCTACCCTACCATATAGACAGGCAGGGTGACATCCATATTGTAAATCAATTACCAAGGGTATACCACACACCCATAGCTACTACATTATTCCTTGACAGTGTCGTACACACCCTTAGCTACCAATTTGGCGCGAATTAACAGTAACGGACACCGTCTGTAGCTAATGCGGTTTTTTAGTCAACTGTCCTGTGTAGGTTTTCTAAATTTACGATATTTGTATCTAGCCCATATAAACATTGCTCAAACAATTCCGAACACTGTCAATAAAATTGGCAGAAGACACAGTGTGCCTGACACTGTCGAGAAGTGGTAATACGCGTAACTAACTACCTTTGAAAAAATTTGTTAAAAACATGGGGGTGTAAGACACACTGTTGTCAACAGTGTGTCTGACACTGCCTGGTGTACATAGGTTCCAAACGTTGGGGACATTATAACGTGAACGCCGCATGAAGCTGAACAAATAGAAACCTGGACTAATGTATCCAGCAATATGTGGGCCGATCTATTGACATTGAGGATGAAATTGTACATCCTACTGATACCATAAAGATATTAGGGGTGAATATAGACACGAAATTGACATTTGAGAAACATATTACTGAATTGCAGGAGCTTGCACACGGAAACTATTGGAAATAGGGGAATTCGAAACCATCTGTATGTTGATACAACCCATTCAATCGCCAGGGCTTTTGTTATGTCTCGAATTGACTACTGTAATGCATTGTATGGTAGTTTACAGTCTGTATACCCCTTGCCACTTCGTTGTCTGCTGCACACTGCGGCGAGAATGATTTCTGGGACTCGACGACATGAACATATAAGACCCGTCTTGCGGCAACTTAATTGGCTGCCTCTATATTGATAAATTAAATACAAGATGCTGATGCTCATTTATAATGCTTTAACACGCCATCTTACACTGTTGATATGTTGAATCAGTCGTCAGTGGCCCGAGTTGCCAATGAACAAGTATTCCGAATAGTTGTAACAAGAAATAATAGTTTCCATTATCTGGTACCATCTGAGTGGAACAACTTGCCAAAAGCGTTACGAAATCCGAACCTTGATTTCGCTCAGCACAAATCTAAGCTGAAAACTCATCTGTTCCCGGCTGCATGAATATAAATTGTTTATAACATGACATCTTTACCATACTTTTTTATCCTGTGCTTTTGTGACGCTTCGGCGAAAAAGGCGCTTTACAAATGTTTTATTATTATTATGATTATTAATAGATAACCAAAAAATGCAGACAGACTGTATTCTTGAAATCATGTTCCTCCACTCTAAACATATTGAATACGTCTGAAAAGGCATGAAAGATTTGTGTTGGGCTGTAGGTAAATAAACTATCGTTTTTAGATCACCGAAAAAATTATACACTGAGCATTTATAATGTCCTGCACGCA
>JASANE010021724.1:0-16172 GCA_030248225.1 Trileptium ribeirensis
TTAAGGCATTAACAGAGGTTTAAATCGATCTTTTACACTCGGCTCGGCGCTACAGCCAAGGCTGTGCTGTAAGCGATCGCGCCTGGCCAAGCTTCGAGTCTACAATAAAAATCACAACGAACCGAGCTTGGATCCTGGGCTTTCCTGAACGAGCCCAGATTGGTTTTGAAAAGGCTGTGCTCGGCCATTTAAGCTACATTTAACATTATTAGTAACCAGGCATAACCTCAGATGACAGCCAGAGGGATTGCTTTGCCTGCCTAATACACAATCTTAATCATTGACATTGGTCTTTGTTAGCTTCGACTGTTTGGATTTCAACCTGGCGCCTAATAAGTAATTTTTTCCAAGCCAAACCTATTTGCTGGAAACCCGCCACGCCAAGATTTTCCTCATCAAATCTAGCCGATCCGATCCTTCCACCAAACCTGATGAGCGAGCAGAACCTCAAGATTAAGGCTTATTCTCACCTCTATGCTGTAACTGCGTTTCAGTGTCAAAATTTATACGTTACAACTTTTATGTATTTGTTTATATATTTAGTACCATGATCTCTTGGAATAATTTAGGCACAACCACAATACTATGTAGAATTATAAATACTTTACCGATTCAAACCATTATGAGATAAATGTAAGATTACGCGTATAGCTGTATAGTTTATCTCCACAAACCGATTTACCGACACCATATTAGATCATTCTTACATTTGAGTAGACTTTATTTAATATTTAGTTTGCTGGATTCTATAACACACATTTCGGAAAGGCTGGTTATTTCATTTCGGAAAAACTGTCAAAGGCGGATACGCCGATACGAGCTATTTTGTGTTCCGTGTTGTATGAAAAAGTACGCATCATGTAAAAATTCTATATTATAACGATAAATAAAGCGTCATATACATTAAATGGTGTGCGCTTTTGGCAGGTATTTTGTCATACTCAGCTGTGGCCCAAAATCCTAGTTTGGCTTATCGCGACACGATATTGTAACATATTTGGAATGCGACATGCCCCGCTGCATGTTAGTTAATAACCCGACACAACGTAAATATTGTGACATTGCCAAGGAAATAGAGCCGGTGATTTGTTGTACACATTTTAAAATTGAAGTTTACAATCTCTAATGAACTCAAAACAATTATTGATTCTAGCTTGTTTTTAGGCTAATGTCTTCGGTTAATAGTTGATAATGTAAAAAAACTCGAGGTGGGCCGCGAAAATGCACATTATTGAAAATGATATAATAATGGGTACAACGTAACAGAAACAGTACGAATAACAAAACAGATCGACAAAATTTGCACTATCGATAACCAGTCCAGCCAACACTAAAGCGACCTACTGCTCGACATTGTAACGAAAAAAGTAAATTTCGGCTTAAGACATTAAAACATGGTTTTTCGACAACGGTATACTCAACAAAGGAATGACTGACAATAACTGCGCGCACATGAGTTACAGACGGCAGATACTAAGTATTCGTTACTGCGTAGGAAACCAAACGGTATATCGATAGAGCTGTGATGAAGTTAGATAAAACACACTAATAGTAAAGAAATAATGCACACATCGATCAACAAATTTTTAACAGAAAACAAAAACAGTAAAAGCAAAATAACTGCATTTTGATATGGAACCCGCACAAAACGAATACATTTTAACAAAAACGAAAATAACCGCGAAACAAGTTTAAATTATCTACTCACAACTTCTTGCATTAGAATCAACGCGGCTTTTTCAAAATGACACGCATGCTTAAAATGCTAATGGTTCAACAAAGAAAATGGTTTCGTCGACCCAGTATTATTAATAAGAACTCTTGTTCATACTAATGACTATACCGTTCGATTGCGTAGCCGTTGCTATTACAATATCCTAAAATTCTCAACTGTGCTCTTGAAAATAAAATATATTTTCGTAAAACATTTGTGTAATCGAAAAACAAAGTTAGTACAATTATACTCGCTACGAAATGAATGTTGTTCATTCGATGAATTCCCGCATTTTGTTCGCTATCCACTCATTTATTCCTCAAACGTTTGGAGTTTTTAAAGATCTTTTTACATTATGTTCGACACCTGCTAGAACTATGTTCTAAACTTGTTCAGTGAATAGCAGATTTTTGGACAATTTATGTACATGAACCCAACTAAATTTCACGTTCAAGGATACGTAACATGCCAACATAGAGTACTGAAAATTTTGCTGTCGATGAAGTCGTGTACTGAAGCGAAACCCGGGCGAAAGGGTTAACTCAAACCCTTTAGGCATCCAGATGAAATGCATGCGAAGAACAACACAGTTCATACCAAAATCATAAAAAACTTTGCATATTTTAACAACCTGAACTTCCATCCTACGTGTCATAATACTTTAGCAGAGTGGACCGATCAAACACGCGGAGCACTATAATCTTTTCAAAACTGTATATCCCACTCTACGGTTCATAACAGTCACGGCACAGGCGCAGGGTATATATAACCACATGATAAGTCACAGAGCAACCTAAATCGAGTTCAAGATGGCGGGTTATTTCTTTCGACGAAACACATAAAGAACTAGAGAACTTTTAATAACACAGTCATTATATCTATTGCTGCTATAGGCACATTATGTGTAATATTAATAATAATTGTTCTCAAGTGCTTAGACGTAGATATCACCAAGTTTCAACGAACACCTAATAGATTGTGCGTTGCAACAATTGAACAGCTGACTACATGACTAGTGCCACACATTGTAATACATACAAATTAGTAAAAATATACGTATTCGCCTACCAATTTCCAAACACGAATTATTATGTGTTGTTTCACGAGATTCGCATTGTAATGCAATAACATTATAAAACACTTTCGTTTGAACAATATATTTTGATTATTCCAGCCACCTAAAAATAAAAACAAAAAATAAACACCAAACAACCCAACCGTACAGCCTCAATGGTTCGTGGCATTACCCTTATACCAGAGGCGCGCTGTGTGTTACGTCATCTGTTTGACGTTCTTCATCGCCGGGCAGTTCAACCTTTTCAACTCGAGGTGTTATATCGTCTTCGTTTAGCTGATGGTAATTCTTTTCTTCAAGTTCTTGGCCTTCTTCATCCGTGTAGTTATCGATGCGTGCCCACGGCTGAATTTCTCCTGTAATTACATATTCCAACTAGCTGTTTAACAATTTCATCTATACATAACTGGCTAAATGGCCAAACAGTTACTGATTAGTCGTGATCATCTTAAAAGATGCAGTATTACGGCGTGCTTTTCAGTAATCAAAATTCAGCAGGAACATGTATCCGACGCCAATTAGGAAACAGACGTATTTCGAATCGAGAAATTTTCGCTGTTGTTGTCACAATTATTATAACATCAACTTGGTTCGCAGAGGATAACACATAGACAATATCAAACAGCGTTGAACTCTGCCGCTGCTATAGCTGCCCTCTAGCGGCCATGTACTCCCACAAAGAAAAAGTGTTGACGAGCACCAGAATGAA
The DNA here is from genome assembly GCA_030248225.1 of Trileptium ribeirensis. Classification (NCBI taxonomy): domain Eukaryota; kingdom Metazoa; phylum Nematoda; class Enoplea; order Enoplida; family Thoracostomopsidae; genus Trileptium; species Trileptium ribeirensis. Next base: position 3,499 of record JASANE010021724.1, read on the forward strand.
CAAAGTGTATAACGGGATGACAAATGAAAATTTGTTTTACAACTTTGCTAAAATATTTCAGCAATGTTTCATCGTACTGATACATTGATTTTGATACGTGTTTGTGACCTTTCGTTCCTCAACTCATATGGTAGTGTTAGTATTTAAAATACTAAAAATTTATATTACATTCTCGTACAACAATTTTGATCAAACGGTACTATATCATGCCCTTTAAATTACGACTTGACACCAAAAATCCGCTGCATGAGAATTTTGTGACACAGCAAAATATTTTAATATGAATGCACGTATATTATTCTTTGCATGACCTGACATACTTTCGTCGTTTTTATATTGGCATAATCTTTAATGATCAAAAATAATCAAAAATACGAATTAAATCATATCTCAGACGTCTTAATTTGCGGTTGTTTGTGTTATGTAACTGTTATAAATTTAAATATCAGTGTTGTTGCATGTGCGCTCACAAGGGAACAGCCTGTTTTCGAACGAATTAGACACAGAGGAAGAGCGTGTCTAGCAAACCTAGTTCTCATTTACCTCAAAGCAGAAAATTAGCACTCGGGTAGGTGCGCCAAAATTCGACACAATTCATTATCTTTTTACTGTAGAGACGACAAACATCAGTTAAAACCACGCGAATGTTATATATGACACAGTGTTATATTACATTTATACTAACCTGAAGCAAATATGTTAAAAACAACAGTACCACCAATTAATATAGCGAACGTTAACCAAAACAACGCTACCCATTCTTCACGAGTTTTCTGAAAAAAAGTTGCAGAAGTTGCAATTAAAAAATACCTGTTAAATAACAGGTTCCGAAAAAAATCAATCTACTGTGTGATAGACTCATATGATTTCTACAAATGCCGAGATTTATTCAAGTATATATTACAAGACACTTCCAAACTCTAAACATTACTGCTCTAAATTAAGGAAAGTAAACCTTTTTTGTTATAAACCATTAGGTTTATGGAAAGGATTGACAACCTATATTTGTATTTTGAAGCAAAACATAATCCCTCCAAGTTGGGCCTTTTACTACTATTGGCTATTTCCAAGCAAAATGATGCTGTAAATCAAATTTTCAATTTGTTTCTGAATTTTATACAGCAGTTTCATTCAATAGTTACTAGGCTTCAGATCTCGTAATTAACTTCTGTTTTTGGTTTTTTGTTTTCAAAAAACATTAAAATCCAATTTCCACGGTAGTTCCATTTCGCCGATCGCAGTACTTCCGTAAAAGATTATTTGTCACATATTCATGCGGCAAAATTTCAAGCCGCATAATATTTGCGGATATTTCTGTGGCTTCCAAAAATACACATTATTGTAACATCCGATCGTGTCGAGCTATACTTATGCCCTTTCTTGCATGCATTATTGTGTATTGTGTACAATGGAAATGCTAGGCAAGCTTTTGTCGCGACGACATATTGATCATAGATAATTTTGTATGGGAGCCTTGCACTTTACCTACTACGCTATTTAGGAGCTGTTGCTCGGTTTCTTTAGAAACCTCACAAAGCGAGCGAGCCACAGTGCACAAGGAAACGCACGCCGGACGACAAACACAACGACATCGCGTCGCAACGTACTCTGTTACACACATGTGTCTGTATGCAAGAAATGGTTAACTCAACGATATTTTTAATTTTGTTTAACACATTTCCCGCATGAATTATATACTGTTTATTAGGTACAAAATTGGGCAAAGTTTTACCCGCGGATTGAACTTAGATCGTTTTAGCGAAAGCCTTGTACAATAGCCACTACTTTATTAAGGAGTTGTTGCTCGGTTCCTTAAGCAACTGAGCAAATGGACCAGACAACGACGCACGTGCAAACGAACACCCTACGACAACACAATACGCACATCGGATCGCAACGTGCTCTGTCACCCGCGTGTGACTGTGTGCTGAAAACGGCTAAACGTATTTTATATCCCAATAGTTAGACACGAAAACCGCAGAATTTCAGTGAACTGAACGAACTAAAATAGTATACCGCTCAGAATTCAACAACTACATAGACGGCGACAAGGCACTATTCCTATTTATAATGATGTGCTATAAGCAATAGTTACTTTTGTCGAAAACACACATAGTAACGCTATGACCAATGTATCCTTTAGATGTGTAATTGAAATGGATGCTACGTCGTTCTCGATGTGTAAGCACAAGCCTTTGCAAGCTTTCCATCTCATATAGAAATATTAGTAAGCCTAAGCCAAAGTCAGGGGCCTGCCTCCGAACTCACCGCGCAAAGTTGTTATATTTGGAAACCATAAGCATAAGGAAGCTAAGGTGATATAACCCAATTTATTGAAAAACTATTGATATATTGAAGAAAAACAATATTACTCATAAAACTAATGATGCAAAATATTAAAAAATATCGAGTAACTAGATATGGTCGAATTATTAGTAGGGCAAATTAACGAATTATTTTTACATCAAAGAACTTTTCAAACATAATTGGATGTATGTTATATGTAAACTTTTGAATATTATTTTACTTTACGCTAATAGATTAAAAAATTTACAGTTAAAAACCCTGATTATTTCATAAAAGGTTGCTCGGTGAGGAAGTGGGCATGCATTTATTCACAAAATATGCGCCTACTAACCTGTAACTACTGATCACCGAACAAATTTTTCTTATCATTACTGTATATGCTAATTTCTTGTTGTGTTACAATCGCTACATTCGAAGAAATATCATGTCAGTATGTAAAATTCATTATATTGAATTATTAAAATTCATTATAGTCTATATTATAGTATTAATGCATAATGGCGTCCGCTTTTTAATTTTTACTCTCTTACTAAACTTAAGATTCGATATACAATCTAATAATAAACTTCATGTAGCCTACTCATCGATATTTGGATATGTTGGTGGCTTTTTAAACTTTACTTCTTATCAATTAAATATTTTTATTATTTTTTAATCTATTTTCGCTAAATAAGCTTTCTCCGCTGCTGGGTGAATTGCATATATCAATCGAACAGTTTTTCACTCTTATTTATAAAATTTAGACCGGACGGACTGCTATCGATCAAATACCAGACTATTGTGTAGTGAAGATAACACCTAGCTGGTGTTGAATTTGATTAACACTATCTTTTCGGCAATAAGATAAAACCTATTTCTGTATAATCATTAGTTTAACGCTGAAGGCTATTTTCGTACAACTTTTAATACTTAAGATTAATTATAACAGTTTACTATAATCATTTTTCCTATCCTACGACAATCATTGTTTACGACGCATTCTCATACAATGCAAAATATGAATTTCGATGGTTTCCATCATAACGATGACACTGTTAACAATGATGGCAACAGGATTACGGTTACACCCAAAGGCATTTTATTAATTGTAAATTAATGTACCGAACCTCATCATTATCACAAATGTTACACGAAGAGTTCTAGACGATTAAGTCGAACAAAATTTAGATACATATAATAAAACTTGTTTACGTTAGGAGTCATAACGCCCATAGCGAACGGCGCCAAAATTCCGGAAAAACACGATAACATATTTCCAATGCCAAGAATTGGTCCAGCAAATGTTGGAGCGATGTCGATATAATTAACATATATTGCCGAATACTGAAATCCGGAGACACCTTGGCCGATTGTGAGTAATGCGACGACCAACATTTCCTGGCCACAGCCGCAGTATGCAGCTCCGACCAGGAAAACAGCTTGAGTTCCAAGAGCTAAACAGTATAAAACATGGCTAGAATAAAGTTCATTTTCTGATGTTATGTAGTAGTCCGTGCTAGAGTCTCGAGCTAGTAATGAGCTAAGCTTACTTGCCCTTATCACAAGACAATAATATGATAAAACCACGGTAACAAACATAGCACTGTGTAATAGCTTCCCTTACAGTGAATGCTACGAAATCGTACAATTGTTATTTTTACACTTTACACGATGAAGAAAAAGTTGTTTAAAATAGTTTACGGTTTAGGTTTGTCAAAAATATTGCTAAATTACGACTGAAGTGACTCTTTTAATAATATAGATCGAAAAGTGCTGGAGAATTATTGATAAAATTTCGTCAATTTGTAGAAACAAACAATGCGCAAATTGATGGTAATTTAGTGACTTTTGGATGACTGTTCAACAACGGGAAAACAGCTTTTCAAAAATGCATATCACTTGCGCAATAACAGCGCAAGTTGCTACTAACTTAAGGTTACCACTTCCGTCATAACCACGCATTAATAAACCGAATACAAAAACAAAAGGGAATATTGTAATAAGTTCAGCACACATAACTATAATATCTATGTTCTGGACAGACTTAATATCACCTGGAGGAGAGGCATCCGGCTCCCTGAAGCTTCTTTGGGGGCACCGGGCGAAGCTAATTCATACACAACAAACAAAAAATGTCATATTAAAATATGGTGGGCTGCGAATTTTGCTATTCTGAGGTAAATTTTATGAAAGTGATGCGGCATATCGGCCTTATGTGAGCACAACTGTTGTAAATGTAATCAATTTTTACATTAATCTTAAAAATACCAAATAAACAAATAAATTATTGTTAAATATAGCCGCAGTTATATATATATATATATATATATATATATATATATATATATATATATATATATATATATATATATATATATATATATATATACATATAACCGTTGTTTGAGTGCGCGCACGGTAACTTCAGTAAGACGTTCAAGCCGGCTTTGGGACCTAGTATATAAGTGTGTTGTCATAATCAACTCCACAGTTTCAAACAGCTTTTATCCAAAAAACGAACCAAAAATACTGTAAATACAAACCAAAATGTAAGGATATGTAGTAATTAATGCGCGGCATTATCACAAAAACAAAACAGACTTGTTATCAAATGTGAAATTTCTATCCTCGCGGAATTGATCCATGTTTCCGGTATACGAATATTTCCCCGTTTTATTTTAGTATACGGAGAACCGTAATTTGTCGACATTTCTCAATAATTATTCTCTATCCTATCGTATTCGTTATCTACAGTAGTGCTTACGCATCTGTATACTTAATGAACATCTTACAGCGGGTACCTCAAGATATAAACCGTATTACGCTTTTACGGGGCAAAACCGTTAATCCTTTTATATAGGCACCAAATTTTTGAAATCCCCATGATGAAAAAAAATCCAATCAAATTTATAGTTTACGAACATGTTTCAGCGGCAGTGAAATTCTAAAGTTCCCTAAAACTCCGCAGGCCGAACCAGCTTTAAATCCATACTTCCTTATTTACATCGTATCAACAAACAATATAGCGGACAACAAGAGAACTTCAGTGCAACAACACACCAAACTCCATTTTACCAATTTATCAACCCAGTTTAATTAATTCACAGTCCACCATCTTTAAGACTTGACAACAAGTGTTAAATAATTAAGCTATGTGATCAGAACAACGATAGTACATGAACGATTCCAAGAGTGCAGGGTGCCGTAAGGCAAGGTCAGTAAAAACCAGTTATCAGATAGCAAAGAATATGTGCATGTGCCTATCATTTTTCATTTATTGGAATATCACTGAGTCTACAAAATTTTTGTCATCGCTGAATGATGATCGCTCAATAAGAAAGGTGAATCGCCCGTTGGCTGAGATCCCTCGGCTTCACAGAACTTATTTCTAAATGATCAGGTTACTCTAGGAATACGCGATGAATAATCGTACATAAACATTCAAACTGTTTTCAGTGAAATTAGATTTATCAATCATCTATATCCATGTAACAGTTTTTCGGCGTGATACTGAATAAATAGTTTTAGAAAATTTAATCAACAGGTCACATGAAACAGACATAAAATGCAAAGCGTCGGTTAAACAGGTAGGGATAAAGTAACCTACACTACTGTGTATAATTTACCCTAACTGAAATAAAAGCACATTAGGATACAAAAAGTTCGAACTAACCTATGGTCATCATAAGCCGCCGAGTATTCACGATGTTCAAATACTGATTCTTTATTAAAAAGTCTGCAATTACTCCTGCCACGTTGATACAAATGAAGTACAAGACATATGGCACTGAAGCCAGGAATCCAAGCTGCAATACATCAATAATGACAAACTTTTCCAATACGACAAAAGCAATAAGCCTTATTTTGTTATATTATCTACTACTACTACTACAGTGATCATCACCGAAGATAAATACTGCGCTTTTACGAGCAGTAAACTAACGACAGACGTATTCTACAGTGCTCGGCACGATATTTGGCTCAGACAATTTTCTATTAGCGCGTAATTAGTTTTTCGCGAATATTATAAAGAATACATAGCCAGGCATAATAAATGATAATATTCAACTATAAACTCAGATTGTGTTTTCCCGCATGTGTTAAATTTATGTACCGATAAAAATTTCATAACTAAATAAACGTAAATATTAAGTGCACATGCAACTGAACACCTATATATACGAGACATGAGCACAACGACTGACAAATTTGATCATATTATGTTAATATATCACTCAAACAACTCATACGCAGCACGGCTTCTGTCTGGTCACAGAATTATTGTTGGTGCTATTACGACGTTACATATGAATATTGAGTAAGTGGGCTTGAAGCATTATGTGTAACACGGCCATGTTAATAATCTTGAAGTTTTGTTACCACTTTACACAATTTTTATCTGATATGGTTATTATCACGCATATAAACGTAAATAATGTACTGTGACAACGCGACAAAATTGTAAAATAAAGCCGTATATTTCCAGATAAATATGTTGCTGAATAAGCTACACAGTTAAACAAATGTTACGTATTATATTCATTCACGTCTATTCGTAGTATCATTCATAAAAATATTTAAAACACATAACAGCTGCACGTGTGCATAGAAAATTTTCCCTACTTTGAGAGTTTATTCAGCCCCAAATTTTAGCAGAACCTGGTCCGCCGAATTAAATATAAACTTGTGCGTTTAAAATAAACCTTTAGCATTAATTTAGATGATATTTGGCGGTATTCAATCAAAAACAGATTAAATCCAATACATTTAACCTCTATCCCATTTTACAAAGAGGTTTTTAATTGTATACCATAAGCAAAAAATATTACACTTTTTACAAAATTCTCAATAGGACCAAAAATATAATATAAAAGAAAAATCTAAAAAAATAGAAACTTCGATACTTTTACATTCATTTTCAAATAAAGTAAATCAGTAGATCGTGCGTCCATGGAGAAACGCAACGAGTTTGTCTAGTTTGCGCTTCGTGACTGTTTCAAAATTTCAAATTTAAGTTCCTGAGCCCCGTTTAAGGTTCCATAATGACAATTAGCAATTTATGATGACCAACATTACGACCGCTTGGAGCACATATCAAAACCAGGAGAACCTTGATTAATTAATTTTCTCTAAGTCCGATAAAGACAATTGAAATTTTGAATCTTTCAAAAACATAACTTTAAGTATTAGTTATTTATGTTGTACACGTCTAATGCTTGTCGTATAGAATACACACTCCGCGAATACAATAATACTGCTTTCTTCTATTTAGCAGCCCCGAAAGCCTATTAGATCAGTAACCCTCTGAGTGCCACTAAATTAAAAATTACCAAATGTGACATATTTCAAAATTTCAAATTGAACTTCCTGAGCCTCGTTTAAGGTTCCATAATGACAATTAGCAATTTATTATGGACAACATTACGGCCGTTTGCCGCACATACCAAAACGAGGACAACCTTCATTAATTTCTTCTCTAAGGCCAATAAATACGATACAATTGAAATTTTAATCTTTCAAGAAACATAACTTTAAGCATCAGTTATTAATGTTGTGCACGTCTAATGCTTGTCGTATAGAGTACATACTCCGCGAATACAATAATACTGCTTTCTTCTATTTAGCAACCCCGAAAGCCTATTAGATCGGTAACCCTCTGTGTGCTACTAAATTAAAAATTACCAAATGTGACACGTTTTGTTGCTGAAATTTGATATTTTAGCCCACTAACTGGTCCACACAGAGATAACGGTTTGCCCACTTGGTTTTGATAGTGAAAACAATTAGTTTGATGGGATAAATAAGCCCAACTATCGCTGCAACAAGCAAACAAACCACATTTTGTAACTTTTCCATAATGGTTCATATGTAAAAATAACAGATATAGGCAAGTTTTACCTCCGCTTAAAGGCAAATATTATGGTTATTCTGATGATATTTAAATCTGTTTAGATTCTGTTGGTAGTCCGTTTCTCCGGAGCCATTATTTTATGCTTTGGCGTAGAAATGAGCACGTTGAATGACCATAAGTCCTATCGAAGATTTTTCATCCGAAATGCACATATTGAATAACAAGCTGAAAATTACCTACCGTTGTTATTTGGAACCCCAATACTTCGCTCATAAACGATGGCAAGCAAGTAAGCATAATATAAGCCCCCCAGTCAGCCGCTATATGACCAACTAAAATAGCCCACACATGGCGGGATGCAAGTATTTTTAACCATGGCACATTGGGCTTCTGAAAATAAGCAAAAGCAACAAAAATTAGACACTTGTATATATACTGAATTAAGAACTGCAATAATATGTACACAATTAGATCTTAAATAGTGCGAAAACAACGCATAAAACTGTTTCTTATAAGATCCTAACATTCTTAACTTACAATTCCAGCGCCCGCGTTTGAAAATTTGTAACTAGCAGATTTTCCATGTGTCGTATAGGTAAACCAGGCGCCTGTCTAATCGCCAAGACGAATTCTGAGTGTTGAATATGGAATTTAGAGAGATATACACAGCTATATTGAGCACTAAATTACAAAATGAGCGGCCGCGTATCAGCCATGTTGCGTGAATAGTTGAGAAGAAAAAAACCCGATTATTGCACTCACAAATATCAATTTTATAGAGGATAAATTACTCTGCAAATTGAGTCCACAAACAGCGATACGCCTGCCAGAGTTTGCGGGGTTATTACCAATTTCATATATTTTGGGTCCCATGAACACACTGAAAAACTGTTTTGACCCAACCCCGCTGCGTAAATAGTGCAATAGCAGCACACGATTTGCAGCTACATAGAGGGTGTTTACAAAAACGAGACCAATTAAATCCATATAGCTTGAGTAGCTGCGGGGGTATTGCCGCTGTGTTTTGAGTCACATGGGTCCGTTTGAAAATCCTACATCCCGGAAGAGCCGCATAGCACAGCATTATAAAAATTTAGGAGACTTATTTGCTCTACAAAATGAACCCTAATCGACTGAGGTATCTACACCGACTGGCTAGTTACGATAAATAACATTATTTTCGGTTGCCCCTTCGCGACATGACACGAGCCCTCTAGCCCGCTTTTCGGGAGAAGACGCTAATATTCTTTTACCATTACAAAGTACTTGCGCGTAGAACGAAGTGACACTTATAGTACGAGCCTGAAATGACTGTCGCCTTTCGAACGAGTGAGCAGTACTATAACGTGTTCCGAGCATGGATCATTTTTGACGAGCACTCAACGATCGAAATATGCAAAAAACAATGCATAACAGCATCTTTAATGAGTGATGCTATGTGTTATTGCGCAATTTTTTAAAATCACTACGTACCCTAAAACAGTATATATTGAATGCTTTGCCAAAAATGTAACACATATTTGTTCCTCACATCACACAAGTCCCTGAGTAAACTACTTTGTCTCTCACAGTGCTATATAACAGAAACAAAAACTAAAAATACTTAAACAATTTCTTATTAACCTTGACTGTCGATGTCTCGGAAATTTGAGACTGCAATGATGACACGATATATGACCGCTCGCGATCTGAGATATACCTATGCCCAGCTGGAACATTGCTGACATACAACATCCATATCGCGAACCATACCAAGCTCGAAATGCCTAGAATTATTAAAATGTCAGATTGAATAGTGATATTAGTCTTATATAGTTTTTGAAATAAATTTGGAAATACTGCTGGTTATTGTCGAACGACCCAATATTTTAAACAAAACATTTTAACTCAGTACGCAATTGTTTCAGCTAAAACGATAATTGCTCAGGAAGGAGATAAGAAAATATCGAAAAAGATGCGATTCAAAAACATGTCCTTAAGATTTTAGGCACCTTGCTCTTACCACAACGCTACTCATTCGACACTCTATTCAATGCAAAAAAAACTAAGCGCGCGGCAGTGACGCGTTGCTGAAACAGAACAATCCGCCTAATGGCATAAAATACTCTACAACTCGACAATAAACCAGCCAATCAAAAAATCGGGCCAAAAATCACAACATCTAAAAAGCCCCGCAACGGGGTCTGTTACGTAGCATAGATAATTCCAGTGATCGAAGAACAGCCGTAACTACTGCTCTTAACATTGAGATATAATACTTAGTTTGTTTTTGTACAGAAATTCATTTCTAAATAAATAAAGGAATCTGTACCCATGACATAGAATATCGATGGCCATCCACCAGCGAAGCCATGTTCGCATAGTAATCCAGCTAATGGCAGCGCTATAACGTTTCCTACTTGGCACCCTAAAATAAAATGATTATTTTATAAGACACAGTATAACCTGCTAAAACGAATAAAGAGTCCAACGGTGTTCCTATAATGCTATCCCAATGCTATTTGCGATATCTCATTAATCAGCGATATTGACCAAAGGTAAAGTTTCCTTCCGAGCAAAAAAGATATAATACGTTTATAATGCAATTTTTTATTCTACAATGAGCACAGACTGAATGATCCCCAGGCTAAATCTTCTTTTCGTAATGCAATCTATAAAAACAGGGTATTTTATATGCAATGCTGTTGATATTGCAGTTATCGCGTACTTTGACCCAAACCCGTCATGTGCGAAACCACAATAGCAAGATGATACACAGAAGATCTATTGCTCTACAAATAAAGCCCAATACCAGCACTACAGCATTAACGGTTATGACAAATGTCCGTTTTCCCGTATTTTGGTCTTATGAGCTCATCCGATGACACAATTTAACCCAACTGTACTGTTAATGTTGCAGCACACGATGATCAGCTGCTACATACAAAATGAATTGCTCTACAGAATGAGCCAAACTTCACCGATATAGCTGCAGTGATTGTGAAGATGATTGTTCTCGCTAATTTCGTGTTCAATTTAGAAGCACATTTTAACCAAAATTTTTCATCCTAAAAGAAACCTTCCGCGAAGCTTTATAATACAATCTAATAAAAATGTATTCGAACTATAAAACGAGCCTCATTTGGCTCAAATATCTGCCCACCTGTCGAGATACAAAGTGCGAAATTTTTATCAAGGCCTCTTCTCGACATGATCCAAACCTTTTCGCCCGTTTTTACGATGATGCTGAGTAGTTTTTGGTATCTATTTAAAAGGTACACATAAGGATTTTAACCTTCGAATTGAGTTATCGCACGAGCCAATAAATACACTCAGAATTCAAAGTCGTATGCTCGACATTATAGAACTTGTATTGCATTGTTGGCTCAAAAAGGTATAACCATAGCACATAGATTTGCCAAATAGCAAACACATGAAAACAACGCGTTTGTGATTTAGACTTGAATATTGCATGATATAACGACAGTTGCTGTATCATCTGGTACTATTACATATTGGAAAATGGCATCTTTCAAATATACCTGCAAATGTCAAGCCTGATAAAGAACTTCGCTCGAATGGTGGCGCCCAGTGTGTCCACAAGGTTATCACACCTGGAAATATTACGCCCTGAAAAACGCAAAATTAAAACAGCCTGGTTGTATTAAGCTGAGTACAGCAATATGATGACAGAAAACTGAAAATACTTGTTACGGAAATCCTATAAAATTGGTATAACATTCCTTAGTGCTAACATCAACACGAGCAGCACGAAAAGTAAGCATTTATGATCATCGAGTCAAACCAATCATTTGATTTCACACACTCTACGGTTATATATTAGTTTCTTTCAAAGAATGTCATCATGAATAGTGGAAGGCGAATTTCAGGTAAGACTGTGCCAATCGCTATGGGATTGTTAGACAATTATTAAATATTAATATTGATTGTAAATATATATGAGATCAGAATGCTTAGACACTCATTTCAAAGTATTTAAAATTTGCAGAACACTACGGTTTGCCAAAAAATGAACAAATCACACATTCATTTTCTGGCCTGTCCAACGTCTTCCGAAAAATGAGGGATCCTATGTTCAGTTTCGGGATATATTTCAGCGGGGGTAGGGAGAAATGTTCGTTCAATATGGTACACATTTCTATATCTTCATGTACTTGTCGTACAAATAGTTTTAAGCTATAATACAGACTTTCAGCGTTAGAAATTGCAGTAATTAACGTTTAAAATATTAAGTATACATAAAACATGGACGTAGGAATATAAATAAATCAGGAATTTAGTTGGACAACAAGGGTTTGGTTATGTAGGGAGATGAACAGGGCAAAAATTTGACGATCATCTGGATCAAAGATATTTTTCAAAATTAAAAGCGGGTGGACATTTTTAATTTTGGTGGGCACTTTTATGGACTTCGGAGCAATTTCAAAAATTCACCGTGCCATTTTTAACTAACGTTTCTGTAATTTAATAAAATTTCTAGCTATTGAATAAGATTTTTGAAAATTAGGTGTTTCTGTTATAAAAGGCGGGCGTCTTT